>JAYMFT010019983.1:0-31260 GCA_038088735.1 Panulirus argus
AGTCAAGTTACAAACACAGAAAGAGAGAGAGAGAGAGAGAGAGAGAGAGAGAGAGAGAGAGAGAGAGAGGGAGGGGAAGGGCCTGGCCGGGTCATACGACACTCCCCCACTTTTGCTGTGGCCACCCCCCTCCACTGTCAGGCTCTTGGTCAGCTCGCCACTATCCTCCCCCTCCTCCTCCTCGTCCCCTACCTCCTTCTCCTCTGTCCTTCTGATGCTGTGGATACCAGCCTTTGCCACAGGGCTCACACAGCAGCTGTGTTGGGTCCATTGAATATAAGAAAGAAAAAATTACAATTAACGTCAACAGACGGGTGACGAGTTTTCCTCCCCTCGTGTTGCATGGTAGAATTTCTCCTGCAGGAGGACTCAAGCTGACGGAGGTTAAGCATCAGTCAGACGTGAAGGGACTGTCAAAGACGACTGGTACTGGTGCAGAAACGACTGTAATAAAGCTAAATATACGATAGATCTGTCTTGGGCTTGTAGTAGTAGGCAGACAGGCAGGGAGGTGAGAGAGGTGTGTGAAGTGTGTGTGTGTGTGTGTGTGTGGGGTGAGTGTGAGTGTGTGTGTTGCGAAAACACTCTCTAAGATTGGACTCATCCAGAGAAGTGTTGATCAGCCGAGAGTGGCCAGACAGCGAGGTTTCAAGGCATCGGTTTCCAATGCTATTCTGACACTGGAGACGCACCGGGCACTGCTCACATACAGAATGGCGTCCAGGAATCTTATCACAGTTCTCACTGTACTAATGACTCTACCCAGCGCATGAGAATGGGAGGCAAATATTACGTACAGTGAGTAGCACTGAAGAGGTTTGGTATGTTCACTAACACAGGGTCGCGCGCGCGTCCTCTCAAATAGCTGGACACGATTTCTCTATAATAGAAGCATCATTTTTCTTAACCCAGATGCATGTGTGTCTGTCTGTCTGTCTGTGTGCCTGTCTGTGCGTGTGTCTGTTTATGTGTGTGTGTGTGTGTGTGTGTAACTATGTGTGTGTGTGTGTGTATAAAGAGAAAGATATTAAACCTGGTCTCCGGCGTTCTCCAGGCAACACCATATTAATTCAAGTCTCACTCATGGCTCCCTTTTACCCCCAGCGCCTGACACAAACGCTTGGCATTTCCCCCTCCTCCTCCTCACCAGCGGGGGGAGGGAAGAGGAGGTGGGGGGAACCCCTCAGCCAGGCATCCTGCAGCAGACGGAAGTAAGATTTCCATTCACGTCACCGAAATACACTCGAAAACTCTCTCGAGATTCTTAATTTCTGGGGCAACGTTCTGTCGAGAGTGTGGTGTTGGGGGGACCACCTCTGGCTGGCTAGCTGGCTGGCTGACTGCTTAGGTCTCTCTCTCTCTCTCTCTCTCTCTCTCTCCCTTTCCTCGACCCACTGATACTGAAATCTGTTTTTCCAGGCCTTTAGGTTGGGGTGAAATCTGGAAACCTCCTGGAAATGTCACTTTATTTTCCATGAGGGGAGGAGGGGGGGGAAGGATTATTACGTCACTGGAAGAGTGATTTGGCTTTGTATTTATCACGAAGTGTGACGGTGATTATCACAAGGTGTGTTACGTTCGCTATCAAAAGACTGTGACGGTGGCTGTCGTACGGAACTATGTACGCTTCTTATCACAAAGGATGACGGTGGCTGTTACGGGATGTTACGTTCGTCATCACAAGGTTGTGACGGTTGTTATCACAAGATGTTATACGTTTGTTATCACAAGTTCGTGAAGGTGGCTATCACAAGATGTTATACGTTTGGTATCACAAGGCTGTGACGGTGGTTATCACAAGATGTTGCGTTTGTTATGACAACGTCGTGACGGTGGCCGTCACAAACGTTTAGTAATGAGAAGTATCCCATAGAGGTCTAGTTGAAACGTTCTGTTAACTCTGGCCGCCATAAAAAAGGAAAAAAAAAAGTTTTATCATTTTCTTTCGCTTTTATACAGTTGGTTGGAAACCCGAGTCAGGCGAAGAGAAGGAATGGCAAAGGGGGAAATTATCTCGTTTACTCATTTGCATGGATGGGCGATGGAGGGAGGGAGGGAGGGAGGGATGAAGGGAGGAACCCGCCCGTAGCGAGCGAAGCTTTGCTTTTAAGTTTATGCAAGGGCTTAAGTTGAGGCAATTACACAAGTTCTGGCACACAAGTTAAACTTTCGGGCAAAAAAAAAGCTTAACACCGGCGAAAACTTGAGAGTCAGTCCACTTCCATTTTCACCAGCCTCGTCCTCTCCAAAATCAATCTCCCTCGTTTTCTCTTCTTCTCCAACATCGCCACCCGTTCCCCAACCTCTCCATTACTCCTCTTACATATTTTCCCGTTTTCTGTAACACTGCTCATCACTACGATCTCATCAGCAATTACCCCAGGAGCATTTTCTGTGAAAGAGATCTGGTGTTACCTGCTTACGACCATTTTCTAAATGCACCCACAGCCCAGGGCTGCGTTACTTTCAGTAGCAGGGAGATGTGAACTCCTTTAGAGTGAAAAGGAGACGGTACTTCCAATAACACATCCTCTAAGTAACGTGTTAGCCTTGCCTCGCTTCACCCATACCAATAAGGAATCATTTGGCAGAAAACGTGCACACATGTAGGGGTGCATAAAGCCCTAATTAAATGGTAAAAACAAATTATATTCGTTAATGATATAATTGTTGTGTTTCACTTTTAATTTCACAACGATAGTCTAAAGTGCTAGTTACTAAATTGCTCGTTTACAGGTCAGTGGTGATACAAGGTTTGAGCGACGTGAATGGCAAACTGGCATATGACCACGAATGTTCTATAAATGACAGGAGGACTGTGGTGTTGGCTGTGGTGATGGTGGAGACAACGACCAGCTGGACGCTGGAAGCTAACAGCCTAAATTTATAGGCTCAGGTCTGGCAGGGAGACTGTACTGTTGTAGCCCCACAGAAAATAAACGTGGTTCAGAATATTCCTTATAGTAATGTGAAACATATTATATATATAGCTCCATTATAGAAGATAAAAACCATATGTCACTGATATGTGATTATGAAATGAGCAATACATCATGTCTGGCTGTTAAATGATATTCATAGGACCACAGGTCTGGCGAACGTGTGCTCACCCTATATCAACATAAACACACATACACACACTCTACAGCATATCTTTCATGTTAATGTGAAATACATCATATATAGTTTCATTATGTGAGTGAAAACTAAAAAAGAAAACAGGACCTTATGTTATTAGCATGTGATTGTTGATGAAAAAATATCTCATGTCTGGTAGTATCACATATTCTTATGTATCATTTTGTTATCATATCTGTATAACTTTATTTACGAGGATATGTGGTAGTTAATCTTTAAGTAATAGTTAATTACTGAGGGTTGAATACCAAGGAGAGTACCTTTCAAACTCTATGGTATCACAACGTCGGGGAAGAAGAGAAGGAAGAAAAAGAAGACAGTCGTTATCATTAACTAAAAGGGTAGTTATGATGCTTCGCTACGTTTGGTTAAAAAAGTGGTACCATACTTCGCTCTGATTGGTTAGAAGAAGTTATGACGCATCGTTGTGATTGGCTTGTCCGCCTTCACCAATCATATCTAATTCTCGGTTACCCGGAAGCTTCAAATGTGTTTTGAAAGGAAGAACAGTAATGTTCACTACTACAGTTAAGGTCTGCAGCCTCGTAACAGATTGGCTGCAGTGGGCTTGATCGTTCGGTAGGGTTGGCAGCACTGGGTAGAAGGGTTGATAGTGTGGCAACTCGGAATGATTGGCAGCAGTGGGTGGACAGCTCGGAGAACGGGACAACACAGCAGTAGTGGATAGACAACAAATGGTGTTGGCAGTGGTGGAATAGGCGTGCTGGAGAGACTCTTGGATGTGAACGGGCTGAAAGAGGTAGCTCTGGTGGGATGTTTGATCACTTCTTAGTGGAGGCGATGGTGAAAGTTTGTAGTGGCTTTTGGAAAAGAGGTGATGATATATATGGGTAGAGGGTGGTGAAAGTGGGCGTGCTCGGATATGCGGATTGTGTGAGCAGATACCAGGAAAGAATCGGTGAAGAAAGACAAAAGATCAGAGTAAACGAAACTAGCGGAGCGGGTGAAGAAGAGGAGGTATTTAGGAAAGTGCATACATGTGCGAGAGAAGTGTGTGGTATGCGGAAGGTGGGACGAGGGCGTGTGAGAGAGATTAGTGAGTCTTGGATGAGGAGATCATACTGTTAGTGAAAGAGAAGAGAATGGTGTCTGCACTCAACCTGCAGGGAAGGAGTGCGAGTAACTGGGAGAAGTACAAGAGGAAGAGGGAAGGCGGTCAAGATGAAGAAGCGTGGGTTGAGAAAGTTAAGAGATTAGAGTACTTGCAAACTCCAGGGAAGATAAGAAAATGGTTTGGAAAGAGGTGAACAGTATTTCTGCGTGTGTGTGTGTGTGTGTGTGTGTGTGCGTGTGCGTGTGTGTCACCAGCTTGCCATCAGCGTCAGGTGTCAGCAGGTTGCCACCACTGAAGGTCTTTTCCACGTGTGGACGACTCGTCCTCATTTCAACAAAAGATATTCTTTCCCAACACTCCCGCTCCCCTTCCGGCATTGTTCCCTTCCAGTCTCGCTGGGTTTTTCTCTCCCTCTGTTTTACAGTCTCCACCTCCCTCCCTTCCTCTCTCTCTCTCTCTCTCTCTCTCTCTCTCTCTCTCTCTCTCTCTCTCCTCCTCCTCCTCCTCCTCTTTCTCCTCCTCCTCCGCCTCCTTCATCGTTATCCCCTCGGCTGGCCAGCAAGGCGCGTGTCCTCCCCCTCCTCCCTTCACCCCTGGTGCTCCTGTGCGTCCTTATCATCAGGGAGGGGGGGTTCACACGACCCCCTCCCTCCGCCCCCCTGAGTCGACCGACGCAGCGTCCGTCTTGTGAAATTGCAGGTCTGAGAAGCGGCTCGACAGCCCAGCCAACACACCAAATTACTCCCAGCCACCACCGACCTCCTCCTCCTCCCTCCTCCTCCTTCCCCCCAGCAACAAATTGAGAGGTATGTAAATTTTGTAATTTCCCCGTGAGAGAAGGCTCCCCACATTAACCTGCAAATGGTGTTCGGCCAAGCCCGGCCGGCGACGGGCCAGTGATGACGGAGGTATGTAGTGCCACACCTTCAGGCCAGGTCGCGTGTGCCGTGTGGTTGACCTGCCATGACCTGGCCGCCCTCACCTGGGCTCTGACCACCCTCACCTGGGCTTTCGCTACCCTCACCTGGACTCTGATCTCCCCCCTTCCCCTCACCTAGGCTCGTGACCACCCTGACACGCGCCCAGCCACCACCACCACCACCACCACAGCGGCGCTGGATGTGTTGTGGCCTTGATAAACCGAGGAACACGACCGCCCGCAGCTGCCAAAAGCCAACACGGGGAGCAAACACGAGAACCTGACGAGGCGGAATACCCCCAGTCGTCAGGTGTATATGAGCCGGAGACAATAACCTAACCTGGCGAATGTCGTGAGTCACCTTCATGAATATGCTGACAGCCACTTGACTCAGATGGCGTCCCCCCTTTGAATACAATGACCACCCATCCCTTCGGGGGCAACAAATTAAACTTGTATGGACGGGACGCGGGTGAGTGACAGACGACACACGGGATCATCTTCCGCTGTGAGGAACTTCTGTTTGGGCCTCGTCATCACCTACACCTCTATAACCCCGAGGGGCTTGTCGACAGTCCTGTAGGTGGTTTGGAAGTACACTGTGTCATCCCCATCCAGTATCAGCGGCAGTGACGATATAAAATGATGTGTGATCATTATTTATGCTTTGCGGGGAAAGAGACTTTTAAACTCGCGTTGCCCCGTCATCTTGACCTTGTATATGTGTACCATGTCTTTTATTCCTATATGTGTATGCACACACAAACACTCTAGCTTATGCCAGATATAAATGCTATCGACCAGCCCCTATGGGAGGATGAACAAGTGGGTGGAGTGTGGACAAGCTGCCGTGACCAGGATTCGAACCTATGTGGGTATAATCCCAGGCGGCCCATGCATGCATGGCGGTCTGTAACGCTGACCGCTACACCACGGAGGTCCGTATGTGTGTGTGTGTGTGTGTAATTACTTATTTGTATTGTACGGGTAGAAGTTTTTACACTTATGGGGCCCCCATTTCTTGAACCTTCTCTGTCATACAACTCCTTAAATATCTGTACGCCGTCTCCATAGGCCATATTTTCAGTATATATATATTCCATATATCCACTACTCTTGTAATATAAAACTACCTTTTCTCATTCTCTTTTAACTAGTTTCTTGCACACTTTCAAGTCATGTTCTCAGGTTATGCTATCCCTTCCTACGGCCAAGAACTGTCGCCTCGCTATGTCATCAATCACATTAAAGATTTTCAGGTGGAGATCAGGTCCTCCCCAACCTTTCTCTCTTGCAAGGTGGTCATATCCAAGGCCTCTATAGCCTTCCCCTGTACCTCAGATCTCTTAGTTCTGGCACCTTCTTTGTTGTCCTTCTTTGGACCTCCTCTATTAGCTCTTTGTGCTTCTTAAAGAGCTGTGACCAAACACGAGAAGCATATTCTATTCACGTCCTTCTCTATGACGTGAACGGCTGGCTCAGTATCTCCTAATCCATGATCTTAAATACAGTTCTAATGCTTTTCCATGAGACGGTTGGTGTCCTTGATTAGTCTCCTGAGGTGGGACTCTGGCGACAGGTTAAGGACGAAGTGTGTCCTTGTACTTCCGTCTGTCCTTGGCTATACGGCAAATATTACCGTGTGCATTCGTTCCTGTTCCACGCTTGAGTCCATCTGGACTATCCATCTCTGCTTCGGTGGCCGAGCTGGGGCAAAAGAATACGAGCCTCCAGCCGCTGGATCGGGAAGATGACGAGAAAAAACGTCAGAGAATGGCACGGCCACGACGCTGACAAATTGCTGGTCGGTGTCATTCCTGGGCGGGCGGAGCAGCGTGACCAGCGCGGGTTTTGTGGCGGGGCCCCCCCCGTGGTCGGCCCGGCGCTGGTAACACTGTTACGAGAAAAGGAGAGAGAGAGAGAGAGAGAGAGAGACGGAAGGAGGGAGGGAGGGAAGGAGGGAGGGAGTGATGGGGGAGGTTATGCTGTTCCTCTGGAGAGGTGATGATAAATATGTAAATAATATGCGGGAGTCAACAGCCTCTTTCTTGTGTTGACCCTGACCCCGGTCAGGATCCCTGTACCTCCTCCTCTCCCTCTCCTTCCCTCCTCCTGCCAAAGGGAGGCAGGTGGAGGGTGTTAACCCTCCCTCAAGGAAGAAAATCAAGCTGTCGTTACTAACCATCATCAGTGGACGGAAAAGAGTAATCCCGTCGAAGACCCACTCCCTCTGGCGGAGGTCATATACTCCCTGCTCTTACACTGGCTGTAGCCTCGATGCTGCAGGAGTTCCTTAAAAAGGACAGACAGACAGACAGACAGACAGATAGACAGATAGATATAGAGTGACAGATAGACAGATTGGCAGATATGTGTACGGAATAACTGCACTGGAATACGTCAAGAGGCACTCATATATAAATAAAAAGTCAGTATAATTATCCTGAGTTTGAAATCCATGATCTTAATGAGGGAACAGTGTACGATGAGAACTCTGCTTGTTGATTGACGTATACAGTGTCACACTGGAGGACGGGAGGAATGTATTGACCCGCAGCCTCTGTCTACTTGTCTCTCAGTCTGTCAGGTCCTATCAAAGCCGCGTATCGCACTAAACAGACCAACACTATCTGTCTGTTTTATCTTTCGCGTTTTACGGTGCCATGCATAACGCTGATATACAAACCGTGTCTGTCTGTAACTCTCTCTCTGTCTCTCTCTGTCACGTCTTAACAACGTCATGCATCACACTAACAGAACAACGTCATGCATCACCCAAGCAGATCAACAGAGCCTGTTTGTCCAGGATGACATCGTCATTGAAAAACGATGTGCAAGTACTTTGGAAAAGTATCAGTAAGACATTCGGAGCAGTAGAAGGAACAAATGTCTACCTATACCAGCAGAAAGTCAAAATGGTGGGATAATGAAATAGAGAAAACTCTATTGTCTAAGAAAACTGGATATACGAAACCCAAAGAAAGCAATAACCAATATGACAGAGTAAGTTATTCAAACAAATTATATAGCAAAGCCAAGAAACGTGGACGTTGAAGTAACTACACGTTAGTATGAAGCATATATTGCTGAAAATACTTTAAAATACTTCTGTAGTTATGACAGAAGCAGGAGAGTCATTACCCAGTCAGTCAGTCGGTCCAATGATTACGAAAAACGTGGACTTGATTCAAGACATCGAGGTCATGGGAAAGAATTTTCTTTACTGTATTTTCCAATGAGGACACAATCTATGTACCGGATCCCGTCCCACTCCTGAGAGAGGGGAAACATCCTTCAGCATACTGAATTACGCGTTGAGGATATGCTGTCGGCGCTGAATGGAGGAAAGGTTAATGAAACAGCAAACCAAGACTGACTGTCCTCAGTAAGCCACTTGTTCACAGGAGAATTTCCTGTTGCTCTGAATACCTTTGCTTTTCTGCGAATCAGTCTTCATCCCTTACCGAAGCCATGCATCATCACATCACCAGAATAACAGTGCCTCTCTGTCACGTCTTACCAAAGCCATGCACAGGCCCACATGTCAGGTGAGAGACGTAAGTGTAGGCAACACACACACACACACACACACCAGCACGTCCAACCCCCTGACCACACAGCGATACAGCGAGCGCCACACTCAGCCCGTTGAACTTTTGACTTTCCGAAGAACTAGCAACGCAGGGACGTTCCACTCCCTGTCACACGGGCTGGAGAGGCTGTTGGCACCACAGACCGACGGCTGTTGGCACCAGAAGACCGGCGGCTGTTTAGCATAAGAGACCGATGCTTGAAGATGCTCTTTAACGAAGGCGAATCACGTTGCAGCATTTGTACAGCATCGAATACGCCTCGTCGAAGTTTCCCATGACCAGGGGTGGTGAGGATGAGCCTCCTGGCTGGCCGCGAGCGGCCCCCACCGCAGGAGGCAGCAGCAACGCCTGTGGGGGTGAAAAAGAAAAGGCGTTTCAAAGATTAACACACCTCCTTTCCCGGCGAGGGAATGGATGTCTTGATAAGAGCATGTCATCAGTAGAGATTCCTCCGCTGGGACTCATACCCATGTGGAGACCTCGCCATGATATCCAAGACCATTACACGAGCGAACGATAGCCAAAGGGGCCGAAGGAGTGAGCGAGAAAATATGGGAAAGGAAATGTAAACAAGTGAAATCGCCGGCTTGCGGAAATTGGAAATATAATTTGTATGATCTGAGCCAGTAGCCGGTAGTGGCGCGAACAGTGGTGCTGGTGCATGACCCCAGCCAGTGGCCGGTAGTGGCGCGAGCACTAGGGTATGCAAGGGTGATTGAGGGGAAAGAGAGAGAGAGGGAGAGAGAGAGAGAGAGAGAGAGAGAGGGAGAGAAAGAGAGAGAGAGAGACCCCGCGACTCCTGAAGCCTGAGTAGGAGGCAAGAGGTAATACAGAGTCTGAGTAACGTAACCTTACGACAATGGAAGACCTCCGGCGTTACCCCTGGCTCGTTGGGTTCCTGCTTCACAGACGCAGGCACAGACCCACACACAGACACACACACACACACACACACACACACACACACACACACACACACACACATGCACACTTCATCATCTATAGAGGGGTGTTGTCAGGACCGTGAGTTTTAGCGTCCTCTGCCGTGCAAACACTTTATGCGAGGTGTCTGCCACTCTTCCCCATGCATATCTGTACACCACCCCCTAGAGCTCTTGCCTGTGAAACTCTTTATCCTCATTAGCTACTCTTGTGTACACACAATATACTCCTCTCCTCAACATTCCCTCGAAAAGGCACGGTTTGGTACACCTTTGGTCCCGTTCTGGTCTGTCATCTGTCAACATTTCTGTGTCATACGTTCCTCTACGATCAATCTCCCAATTATGTGCTGTGTGAATGACCCGTCCATCAGTGTTTCCCGAATGTTAATATTGTTCCTTATTAAGAAGGCCAATTTCCCGTCTCCCGTGTCTCTTAAGTCCCTCTCTGCTGTCATATTTCCTGATATTTAAGGCTATCCTTTATTGGTAGGGCCAGTCCCTCAGATCCTTCCTTTGTCCTTTGTCTCCTCTTTCTCTCCTTGCTATTAAGAATTCCTCTGCACAGAACAGATGAGGTACTGTCACTTTAGTAGGTTTTGTTTACACAGCTTCAATAATATCGTCAGGTGCATTTGACTTAATACGATCGGATGTGTGTGTGTGTGTGTGTGTGTGTGTGTGTGTGTGTGTGTGTATGTGTGTAATTACTTTCAACACTCGTAGAGTCCCCATTTCTTTAACTATATCGTACGGCTTTCTAAGCTTCTGTATTCTGTTCGCATTCACAGTTTCTTCATTCACAATGTATTTCGTTCATCTATCACACTAATACGACAGAAGCAGTTCTTCACATCTATTCTAACAAACTGATAGCTTAGTTTCACGTCACGGATTCTGGTTGCTTCAACTCTCCATCATCTGAAGTTATGTTCACTGTCAGCTTCATTACTGGGGCTCAAAAACTTAAATGTTGTTATCAGTGCACCTCTTACTCTTTCCTCTTTCATGGCGAGCAATTCTAAGGCCTCTAACCTTTCCACGTATACCATTTGTCTCATTTCTGATGCTATATTTCTTGTTTTACTTCACTGGACCTTTTCTAGTAGGGCTTCCTAGAGCGCGGTGACCAAACTCTGAAACAGAGTTCACCTTTCCATAGAAATCTAATCCTTTGCATCACTCATCCACATGCTCACTTGACTATCTTGTCCAGTACTTTACAGACCACATTCTTCAGGGAGACCAGACCATAGCTCAGCGCATAACCCCTTCGGTCTCCTTTCTTAAGGACATTTTGCCATTACTCTGGCACAACTACCTTCCTTCACCAGCGGCGTCGAGAACAGCATTTTACATGGTTTATCAAGTGTAGACGCGCACGTCTTCAGCCCTGTATGGTCCTTGGAAGTGCACGTTCCTTGCACTGCTTCCATGGAAAGACAGACAGAGAGAGAGAGAGAGAGAGAGAGAGAGAGAGAGAGAGAACCCCACCACATATCATGCCGATTATTATTTTCTCGAATTCTAGGGATGATTATCAGAATATCTTCATCGTTTAGGAGGTCATCACCCACAATGACGACCCATAACCACCCATTACTAGCCATAAAAAGGGGGAGTAAAAAGCCCTGATATATATCTACCGGATTTAAACAGGTAAAGATAAAAAGAATCGAATCCATTCGAGCAAGTTAATCAGGTTCCAGTCCACCTGAGCCCCAATGTAGGCATCACAACCCCTGTACAGCACGAGGGGTCCCAGTTTTATAACCCAGGCCTCCAGCCAACCAGGCTTCCAGCTACACAGCCAGGCTTCCAGCCTACCGTCCATCCAAGCTTCCAGCCAGCCAGGAATCCAGGCATCCAGCTACCCCAGCACATCCAGCCTCGTCCGCCACATTGACCCGGAACAAGAGAGCCTTCAGCACGACCGGTAATTAATCCCTCGTGTTCGTCGAGTCTGACAACAGATGAACATCTAGACTCTGGAAGGGGAGGGAGGGAGTGAGGGAGGGAGTGGGATTATGGTGACCAGATGAAAAATATTGGCTGCGTTTACATGCTGCTCCGGTCCGCCTCTTCCTGCTTACTGCACCTGCCTGGCCGTTAACAGTTTAGCTAACTGTATTTCACTCTTTTTTTTTTTTTTTACAGGTCATACAACAATGGAATATGACTCGGTGCCTCTTGGCACTTTCTCTCGAACAGCAGGTGAAGTTAAGAGCAACATCACTGCGGGGTTATCATCAGTGAGTGTTAAGTGCGCGAGTGCGATGATGAGTGATGAGGACTCGGTCAATTGAGGCGGGCAGGCCCTGTCTCGCGCACCGACGGACGCTACCGGCCACGTAATAATCGAACAGTATAGAAAATGAGCGACCAACAGCCCCGCTAATGAGATCAGTGGGCCGGCCCGATTACGGAAGGGAAAAGTTTCTGTGTTGTACAGGTAGAATTAACTTACACAATTATGTACGAGAGGGCGAAGGGCTCATCAAACCACACGGAACACATGCGTAAACTGCCACTTCCTGGATTCAGTCGTATTCCAAATGCACCACAAGGAAATCTCTCTCTTTCTCTCTCTCTCTCTCTCTCTCTCTCTCTCTCTCTCTCTCTCTCTCTCTGTTTCCAGTTCAAAACTGCGGTGACACAAGACCGACCGACCGTGATGGTGACGAAGGAGGTGCGACCCGGCCTCCTGTCGGCGCTCACGACGTCTGAGTGTGTCTTGGTGGTTGTGAACGTATACTTATGTCTCTTTGAACGTGTCGACCCACCAGGAATGAGCTTCATCACTACACAGGAAGCCTTCCGGACTACAATAAGTAACAATTAACTCAATGCGTGCGCAACGGCTCGATCGTTTTTTGGTGGGAAGTCCTCCTCCTTCCCTTCCCCCGCTGGGTCACACGCGCGTTAACGTTATATTCCAAAACGCCGACTGGAGTTCCACCTGACCCTGCCACTGAGCTTTATCAGTTAGTTAAGCAACCCCAGGACTCTTTCTTGTGAGACTCACGCAGCTTCAAGGCTGCGCTCCCCAGTCAGACGCAGGGAAATGAAGGACTCCCCTGAAGTGAGGAGTCCCTCCGACGAGACTGTGTACTCCTTTTCCTCCACTGACGATGATAAGGCAAAGGGGGGGAGGGGGGAGGGGTGCCTTTTCATTCTCAGTGTTACCGCAAACAGGCGGAGTCCGGTAGCTCTTGCCACCAACCTGACGTATCTTTGCACTACAACCTTACATGTTGTAGATATACGCCCTACCTGCCTCCCCAGCGTGTCTCTCCTCACCTGCCTCCCCAAGTGCGTCCTCTTACCCCACCTGTCTGTCTCCCCACTGTTACTCCCCTCCTCCCACCCCACCTGCCGTGCCGCTGTACCCTCCCTCACTCTTACTGTACCCACCAACGGCTGTTAGCATCAGTCGACGCGTGAAGTGCCACCGCGGCAAAACACCGCTCACCGGAGTGCACCAACGCGTGCACGGACGGGACCGAGCGAGAGAGAGAGAGAGGGGGAAGCAGGGAGACCCAGCGATGTTACCCCGGCGGCTGTGAGGTGAACGTGGGTTGTGAGGGACGGCCCCTCGTTAGGCAAGGGGAGGAGAGACTCACCAGAGCTGCAGGAACACACGAGAAGAGACAAGGTATAAGGTCAACGAGGCAGAAGCGAACGGCCGTTGTCGGGTCGATAAACGGCAGTGTGGGGGGGTCATCTGTTGTGCTGTCCTCTCGGAGTGTACCTGTTTACTGACACAGACACACACACACACACACACACACGTATAAATATGCAATAATCCGAACACCATCTCTTAATAGTCTAGTGCGTTTTAATATCATGTTTGATATGACAGTTAATCGTGATCCTGTAAACATGTTTTCATTGAAAATAAGTCCTGTTTAATATTTTGTTTTCACTGTAGCTTTTGTTTGCATTGTCATGTTTTCGTCGGCACGTCTGTGAAAAATATGATGAATGTGATGCAAAAGCTGTAATGTTTTTTATAGTAATCATGAGCAATAATACGGTAAAACACCCGACATCCTAAGTTTAAAGATCATAATCATATCACAGACATAGAGACAATGTTTATCTTAACATATTATCATGTGAGAAAGAAAATAAAAAAGTATCTTTTTTTCAAAATCATAATTGTAATGAGATTATAAACCTAGTTTCAACATCCAAAAAATATATACATATATTTATTTCAAAATCATGATTGTAATCATAGCATAAACCCCTTTTTCCTTCCGTGATCCAAACGCTTCTCAAGATTCCAGTGTCCTGACAAGTGCCAGAAGTTGTAAGGCGGGGCTGTGAGTGAGTCTCTCTCCCTCCCTCCCTCCCAGTGCAGTCCTGCTCTCCTCACCCCATGACCAGTCTCAACCGACGGTGGGGGTGTGGGGATGGAGGGGGGGGGGGCGGAGAGACCCAGTGCAAGGTTTTCCCGTTTGAGTAAGAACGCTTTCGAGCAGCGGCGAGCGTGGGGAAGAGAAGAGAGAGAGAGAAAAAAAATAAAGAAATCTTAATCGTTTTCTAAATTACAAGATGAAATTAAACCCTTTGAAGACGCCAGGTTACGCGCAATTTGGAAGGCGAGTAGCAAGTTGTGCAGAGACGATGAAGGCCGCTGCATCCGTGATTTGGGCAATGGGGATGTCTGAATGTCGGGTCCATGCGTAAGATATGTCTGGCGTATCCCCCAGAGAGCCATTGCGTTAATAACAACACCTTCCCGATTTCCCCCATGAGGAACACACGCACGTAGCGTTGTGATCCACAGATCTCAAGGGCCTTTAGGTTAGAATCTCGGACAGGGCGTCCAGCTCAAAGCCAACCCAGTTATTCAGCATCCTCCCCTTTGGTGCTAGGCGATGAACGGGTACCTGGCGCAAGTTGGTGTGTGTGTGTGTGTGCGTGCGTGTTTATTACTGTGTGTACAGAAGATCTGATACACACACAAGGTTAACGACCGTAGACATATACAAGGCAGGAACGAACCCCTGAAGGAGACACAGCTAATTGCCAGTTATTTTGCAGAGGTATGTGTCGTCTGTCCATGCTCGCGCTGAGGGGACACGCCCTTCGCCCACCTATGCTGCGAAGGGGACGTCCGAAGTCGATCACCGGGGAAGAAGGATGTCCTTGGCCCACCTTTTTAGTTAAGTGGACGTCCATGGCCTACCTTGGTCCACATTGGTCCACCTTTTGCTTAATTGGACGTCCTTGGTCCACCTTACCAGTTATAGGATGTCCTTAACCCTCCCATGTTCGTACTGTGGTTAATGCTCTTATCACGAAGGATTTTACATAAATCGGTTGATGACAGTAGGCCTCCTGTGGGACCCCAGGTATAGCCAGGTCCTTGTGAAGCACTTTGGAAAGCGTTTTACCCACCCTCCAAAAAAGAGAATACTCTCGGACCTTTGCTGTCAGATGTCTGCTCTGGCAAGATCTGAATTTTTATAGGAAGGCATCTTTCAATTTTCCTGATGCATACCATCCTGAATGCCTCATCCGTCTCCGTCCAACTAAGCCGGAAAATATTTTTCCTGATTTTCGCAGACTTTCCTGAGGCGGGGCGGTTCATGTACGAGACATTTTCAGGATTTTCAGGAGGGTTTCCCCTGTTCATTCATCCTCTGAAACATATTTTGTGTTGTTTTCAGCTCCGGATTCCCTTCACAGTTCTCTCCCGTCTTGTGATGCTGTGTTACTGGCCTCCACCCACGCCTTAAACCACACTCTGCCTCCTCCCTGACACCACCACTTTACCTCCGCTCTGACACCACTCAGCCTCCGCCATACTGGACACCACCCAGCCACTAGTAGCAGCAAGGAAGACCCGGGTGCCTAGCTAGTGGAGCCACGGACCTCGCGTGTCCAGGCATAGTTGCAGCACAAGGTGTTGGGGTGTCGGCAAGCAGCCTGGCAGGATATGTTCACACAGATTAGAACAACTCTCTCTCATCCTCTGACTCTAGTGACACGAAATTACTATAATTATCATCACTTATTCACAAGCGTGTTAACTGATAGCTCTGCTGTGCAATTGCCTGATTGTCATCACCTGCTTGTACTGCACGAGGAGAAGGGGAGGGGAGGGGTGGTGTTCTACACTCGTGGAGTTGGGTGAGGGGACCTCCGCCTCTGTGCCAACTCTGTGTTTGTGATGAAGACACCTGCAGAATGTGGGGTCACCCTTCTCTTATTTCTTAATCCCTTAATAAACATTTCTCATAAGTTACGAATCATTTTGTTTTCACTGTGTTTTTCCTTACCATTTGTAAGTTATGGGTGGCTTATCCACATCATGGGAGAGAAGAGATCCTATGACGCCCTTACGGATGGAAATACCTAATAATAACTGTATCATTCAGAACTATGAATAATAGATGTTAGTTAAAATATGATGTGCATTACACCTATACTCTTTTGATTCGATGAATAATGTATATTCAAGTTAATGTTCCTGAGAACAATGTAGACCGTAATTCTTTCTGAGTGCAAGAGACATGATTTACCTGAACATCAGGAAGGAACGTAGATTCGAAAAATATCGAATCTGAGTCCGAGCGGCCGAATCGGACCGAATTCTCATTTTTGATTCGAAACAGATTCGAATCTCAAAGCCTTGCTGGGCCATGTACATTTTTGACCCATATTAAGCGTGAGGCCAGAATATTGACCCATAGTAGGGATGAGGTGAGCATACTAATCCATGGGGATGAGGCCAGCAGCACACTGACCCAAATTTAGGCCAAGGCCAGCACACTGACCTATATTCAGGGCGAGGCCAACATATTAACTCCTGGTAAGTGTGACCGTTACCACTGGAGGTCAGGATGTTGGTCAATGGAGCGAAATCATTAAGTGGTCACAGCACCATGTGGTAGGGACTGCCACTGACCCAGTGGAGTGACCATGATAGCAAGCAGGGAGGGAGGGAGGGAGAAGAGTGAAGGCCATTGTCGAGTGAGGGAGTGAGGGAGTGTTATGTTGGAGGTAATGGAGGGTGGATGGAGAAGGACATGTAGGGGAATATTATGTTGGTGAGGGAGGGAGGGAAGGGCATGGAGGAGGGGGGGGAGGGGAGTGGGTGGCACCGGGTGGGTCAAGCAACATGCGACCGACCAGTCTGGCCTCAGCCGTCGGCGGGGAAGGTCGTGTGTCGCTCCTCTCGCCTCCGCTGCTCTGCCACCCCCACCGCAGGCCACGCTCCGCTCCGACCGCCTCCGCCGCCGCCGCTCTGTAATTAACTCTTCACCCTTCTGTTCTACCTTACCTAGAAATATATATATATATATATATATATATATATATATATATATATGATCTTATAAACAATGAATATTCTCTTCCCAGTATTGATGTACACATGAGTACTTTCTCAATGTCTTCCGTCGCGAGATCACACAAGACACCGTCGCTGTCTGTCGAGGAGGACTTGAAACAGTTCCTCTTAGAGAGCCAGAGAAAAGGTCGGGAGGCGACCCTTACTTCCCTGCTCTGCTAGAGCTTCACACACAGAGCCACAGGTACCAAGTTACCGTGATAAGAAAGAGGGGAAAAAAAGAATAGAATTTTCGTAGTGTATTCCAAAGGAAATCGCAGTGTTGTGAAACATGATGGCAGGAAGTGTTGAACGCCGTGGCCAGAACATGGCGGTAGGAGACTAGATCTGCCCTACTAACCTCCTCCTTCAGGACTTCCCCAGCGGCCCAAGGGCACATCTGGCTAGCTGCAGGCAGGAGAGGATCCTCCTGTTGGGGGATGTCCCTCTCGTCTCTTAGACTCAACTGATCTGACGAAGAGAATCCAGAGAAGAAAAAGAAAATGACTCTATGTATATGGGAAAGACATACAGCACTAGTCTCCTTTGGTCCATGTCAACCTTGTCTTGCTTTGAACTTGTATATAAACCATATAAACGGATGAGGTACATCTAAACCACAGAAGTGGATGAGGTAAACTCAAAACACGTAAATGGATGATGTGAACTTACCTGGAAAAGTGAGATGAGTGGAACTAGTTGCTTAAACTGACGAAGGGTTGATGGAGCATTTATCTTGTTGCCAGTTTTCGTTGCTAACCACCTCAGCGTTTGCTTCTCTCTCTCCGCAATAAAACCTGCTTTAAGGCAAAATTCGATAAAGCAAGACCTGTCATGTGAGACCTGTGATGTGCTCTGTGATGTGGGACCTGTCGCACAAGACCTGTGACGTGCGGGACTAGTGACAGGGGAACATTAGATACGTGACTTGTGATGTGACGTGTGATATGAGCTGTGATACGTGACCTGTTATGTGACCTGTGGTACGAGACCTGTGATGTGAAGTCGTTGTAGTAAGACCTTTCGGCGCGAGACCTGTCGTGCGAGACCACTGAGAGACAGTCCTGTGAAGCGAGACCTGAGTCTCGAGACTGTTTACGCCAGACCTGTGGCTGACCTGGCATACGAGGCTTTGGACCAGGACCCCACACGCAAGACCTGTTGACCCGAGACCTGTGATGCGACCTACGATAAACGAAAGCTCTCAGTCAAAGACCTGCGAGTCGAAGCTCAATGGAGACCTGTGGAGAAACACTTCATGGCAAGCCTTTGACCTGACAGAGACCTGTCGGGAGAGACCTGTAAAAGGGATCGAAACGTGTGGTGTGAGGCCACATACCTGAGACCTGGGGACCAAGGACCTAAAAGAAAGAGATTTGTGGTCCCTGACCTGAGCAAAGTCTTTAGAGAGAAGCTTTATTGTCGACCAGGACCGGACAAGACCTGTGCACTAGTATCTACAAATGACCTGTGAGGCAAGACCTGTGGCTAAGGACCGGTGCAAGACCTGTTGTGAGGAAACCTGTAGGTCGGGACTTGTGTAAAGCCTGTGTTTAGGAGATATGTAGGTCAGGAACCATACAAGGCGTGTAGGTCAGGACCTGCATAAAAGACATGTAGGATTAAGACCTGTAGGAGAAGAACTGAGGGGGATCATGACCTTCACAGGTCAGGCCTTTAAAGACCTGACAGGTTGAAGGCAGGTCCCTCAGGGCTCCTATCATAACATGTTTATTATCCCTGTCACCAACATTGATTCAGCGTAAAGTTCAATATTACAGAAAAAAAATGTTTGTTCAATATTACAAAAAAAAGCAAAATATTTGTTCAATATGACAGAAAACAAAATTCCTCATTCATAAAAACCCTAATCACCTCGTAGGATTATAGACTAACTCCTATTTTTAATTGTAGAATAATTCAGGGTTGTAGATACACAATATTCTAGTACTTTTGCATTCAACATTTTAGGGGTTGTACGTGAAATGTTTTAAAGGTCTAAATAAACACTTCATGGTTGTACTTTATCTACGGTTGTTAACTCAAGTATTTAAGTATCATAGAACATCTTATGGTTATGACCTGAATAGTTTAGGGTTTTGAAGTGGATTCTCAAATGTTGTAAATTGAATGTTTTAGGATTGGGGAATATTATTCTATGTTTATAAACAAAACATTTTAAGGATGTAAACTTCACTTTTAAGGCTGTAAATATTGTCGAGTTATAAAATATTTTAAGGTTACAAAAGAAATATTCTAGGAATTTAAGTTTAATGTTTTGAGGCCTTTCAGATTTTAGGGTTTCAAGACGATAAACAAACGATTTAGGAATGTTAGGACAAAACGTTTAGGGACGTAAAGAGAAAACTTAGGGTTTTTAGGATGTTTAAAGAATATATTAGGGATGTATAGACGGTATTTTAGGACAGTAAAGTGTATATTCCTAAGGATGTAACAGCAATGTTTTAGGAACACATAGACCTATTTTAGGGCTGTAAAGAGTATATTTCAGGGATCAGGAGAGCATATTTTAGGTATGTAAAGCGGCAGCTTCAACCCCACTCGGGATCAGGCAGAGAATTAATGACTTTTGGGCCAATGAAGTCCAGTGACAGTGATTGACCGCAGTGATATGCTGCAGTGCCGATAAATTTTTGCGTTAATGAGAAACACTGACAGTGAAATATTATGATAATGGGAGAATGTGGCAGTGATCTGACGCGGGGAATAAGCGCCACTGATGGCACTGATATGATATGGGGGCAGTTAATGAGAGGCAGTGGCAGTGAAATAATGCAGTGTTGATCGGAGGCTGTGACTTTACGGTGTCACAGTAATGAGAGGACAGTAACAGTGAGCAAGAGGTGTTGGCAGTGAAACATTCTGATGATGAAAAACAGTGAATACTAGTCACTGAAGAAATAAAGACAGTAGCAGTGCGTTATTGCGATGGATTAGAGGCAGTGACAGTGAAAAGCTTGGGGTAACGGGGAAGGGGTAGCATTGAATTACATGAGAGAGAGAGAGAGAGAGAGAGAGAGAGAGAGAGAGAGAGAGAGAGAGAGAGTTTAGCACTGCGTTAGTTTGATGATGAGAATTAAAGTGCAGTCATTATCATGACGAAAGTATCAGTGAAAAAGAAATTGGTGATGAGAGAATTCAGCAGTGAACTACAGTGATGGTGAGTGAGTGTAGATTATCTGTATGATGATGAAAGGGCGTGGCAGTGAAACACTCTCAAGGAGGGAGCGAGTGGCAGTGAAATACTTCGATGGTGAAAGAAGGTTTTAGTGAATTACTTTGAAGGGAAAGGGGGAAAGTGCCATCAAATTACATTAACGATGAATGAAAGCGGCAGTGAATTACATCAATCGAGAATGAAAGTGGCAGTGAATTACTCTCACTGGGAGGAGACAGTGGCAGTGATGTGCTCTGACGATGAGAAAAGATAAAAGTTAATTGTTTACTGGGAATAGCCACATCTTCCACTCTTGACCTGAACACCCCGTCACCTCACCAAGACCACAAAAATCTAATTCCCAAAAGCTGGGGAAAAAAGAATTACACAGGAGCCGTAATTTCTCCTTTTTTTTTTTTGTCTTATGAGGAGCCAGTACACACCTGCAGGGCTTTGTATATATGTGAGGAGTACTGCCTACATATATCTTGGGTTTGGTCTGGTTCCTCCTTCACCCTCCTTTTTCTTTCTCTCTATTCTACGGGTATTATTTCGAACATTTCTCTCCTGAGATGTATGTGTGTGTGTGTGTGTGTGTGTGTGCGTTCCCAGTACTAAGGCTTGGCCCAGTGGCACGCGACTGGCTGCTGCTTCCTATGGTCTCTATGTAGAGACGAGCCAGGCGAGGATTAACCGTTATGATAACTTCTCCTCCTCCTCCTTCTCCTCTCCTCGACAGCAAAGCTCTGGGATTCTCCCGTCCTTCCCCTCTTCCTATAATCATCCCACCTTTACGGGTCAAGTCAACATACACCTGACGAGGTCTGATTAATCAGGTCATTGCAGTTCTCGTACCTGTCTCGTCTCCCTTGGTCCGAGCCCATGAATACGGCACGTTTAAGCCCGTGTCACTGTGGTTACCACACAGAGAGGATTAAGGCAGCTGCGAATTACTTAAACTGGTGAAATAAAGTAGCAGTGAAATGCTTAGATAGTGAGATAAGGTGACAGTGAATTACTCAGATAAGGAAATACAGTGATATATCAATCACTTGAGTAATGACAGTTAGCTCCAGGGAGTCACTGCTGAGCTGACTCCATGACGAGAGAGATTCTGACAGCCGAGGTTAATGTTGTTGTCAATTTCCAGGTTAATTCTGTGACTGACTGTTGTCACACCTTGGCTAGCGTTGTTGTCAGAACCTCCCTAGCTTACGATCAGGATGGATTAAGACACAGATCACACAGTCACACAAGCGGTGTGGTGTTTATGTACGTGCGTGCGAACCCCAGCTGTGGGCGAGCGAGTGCGGCCCTCTTGAGGCGTGAATGCGAGTTGATCAGTATGACGCGCTCGGGTGCTGCTCTCTAGCGGTGTGAATACCAGTATACACACACACACCACGTCATTAGTTGCTCGTCTGAGTTGCTATATGTGGATGACGTGGCGTGGGTGTCATTCTCGAGTGTTTGCCTTGTGATTGTGGCAGTTTAGACTGTGCCCAGCACCCTTCAGCAGCGCTGGTTGTATATGGACCTCCTCCACACGAAGTACTTCCACCTGTCGAGGCAGGCCTGTGTGCTTCCTCGAGCCCCAAGACTTCGCACGACATTGGGACAAGGTGGGGACTTCAGCATTGAAGGGAAAACGTGTTTAACAATGGATCAGAGCAAAGTGCCGGGTGATTTCTGTCGGGGTGTGTAGGCGTGAGTGGCCTCCTCATTGTGAGTATAGGGAGTGGGTGTGTGTGCTCGTGTTGTGAGGTGTACACGGTTGGGGTCCTGATATTGTGAGGTTGAGGACAGGTGTAGACAGTGGGTTTCCTCATATTGTAATGTGTAGACAGTATATGTCCTCATGTTGTGAGGCGAGACAGTAGGTGCCCCCATAATGTGAAGTGTATATGGTAGGTGCCCTCATATAGTGAGGTAGTTACAGGTTAACCTCATATGCAACTGTGGATGTTCACAGACTGAGAGGAAAAATGTTTTAAGGACAATGAAAACGTTGATAATGATCATAATGATAATGATGATTTCAATGCGTGACAATAACGATGATAAAAATAACGATATAATATCAACGATAATGATAGTAATAATTATAATGATACGATAATGATAACGATAATGTGACGTAATGTGGTATAACTTTATACTCGCCCGGTTATAAGCCGGCATCAAAGTGGATCACAAGGTCGGTTGCCCAGGAGCAAGGCTGTTGGCACGCACCTCTGTCTCCACAATGGGATTTTTAAGAGTATTTATTACCCCGGGATGTTGGAGACACGAGCCTGATCCTTTGGCCCGGGTGACGGAAGAATGGTTTTCCCCCTGGCTGCGGGAGAGGGGGTAACCCACAGTGTAATATTTCAAAGGACTAGTGTGAGGGAGGCCCGTCCCCCAGGCCCCCAGCCCCGAGGGAGGCCCCGTCCGTCCTCAGCCCCAGGGGTACAGTGCCTCTACTTCACTTCGCCCCTCACAAACATACCCCTTTAGGGGACCTGCACCCTGATACCTGACGTACTGTTCTTCTAGTTCCTCTCCCTGCTTCACAGGGTGTTCTAATCTCTGTTCCACAAATCTTTCTCCTCCTCCTCCTCTCTGAATCGCAAGTTGCTCTCCTTTTTCAGCTCAAGTTGCTCTCAGTAATCCACAAGTTGTTCTTTCTCGGCTCAAGTTGTTCTCAGTAATCCACAAGTTGTTCTCCTATATCTGCCCCACGAATTGTTCCCTTCTTTGATCCACAAGTTGTTCTCCTATATCTGCCCCACGAGTTGTTCCCTTCTTTGATCCACAAGTTGGTTCTCCTGTCTACTCTACAAGTTGTTCTCCTCTCTGATCTACAGGTTGTTCCTTAGTGCTCCACATGTTATTAGCCCTCAGAACACCTGGCATGACCAGTCTGGTGATGCTAGGCTGGGCCCTTGCACGGGTCGGTGCCTGGATATTTAACCTTACGAAGCTCGGTCGGGTCTTGTGAAAAACCCTCCCTCCCTCCCTCCGTCAGTCTTCCAAGTCTAGCGAGACTTATAACTTGCGACGGGGCATTTCGCAGCTTATGCATCCTAAAGCTCCCCTGAGCTCACCTCAGCAGCTCCTCTTGCCCAGTAATTTGTGAGTTACGAGATTGAATCTACCTTGACGTGAAATAGATCCAAAATACGAGTGTCCTAAAGAAATGTAAATATTTGATCTCCATCTAATCGACTTTCGTCTAAAATAGCATCAAAATCTATAGGGGTTTTTCTTTTGTAAGTGTAATGTGCAACGTTAAAGAACCTGATGTCCTTTTAGAACACATGTGTTCACAATAGTGAAAACAGTGGGGTATTGGAGCGGGTCTAGGGGCGCAACATGACCCCGGCGGGGCGGAGGTCAGCAACAGGACCTTTACGGGTTAGACCAAAGGTCATCTTCACTCCACCCTTGACACCACTGGCATTTGACCTGACCCTTTCCTGACAGACCTGAACACAGTGGAGATAAGTTTACACTCGACGCTCACACTTGCAGATCAAGCTCATCTGCACTGGTTCGTTTCCTCTCCTTCTCTAGGAAGAAGTGAAAAAGCAAGAGACAAGTATAGATGATAGGTGAGAGATATATCGAGATACCTACGAGCCAAGGATGAGAGAGAGACTTGCAGGGAGATTGTCATGCGGTCAGTGCAACGTGGGTGCGGAGGATTTATGGGAACTGTTGTTGTGAGAGCAACAGGTGGAGGTGAGGGAAGGCAGGGAGGAACAGGCTGGTGGAATGTCGACGTGCACAGAGAGAGAGAGCCATGGCTGAGAAGAGTGTCAAGACAGAGCAACTGGTGACGTACTACAGACGTGTGGGAGATACTGACGAGAAGCGTGAGTTGGGATTGTGTGGGTGGCTGAAAATGCAACGAAAGAAGCAAAAAGAAGGAAAAAAATATTTATAAAATTGTTAAGAAATGAGAGATTAGAGACTGATTAACACTAATCTACGAGTCGGCGTAAATACATATGTTTTGGTTTGTTACTAGAATGAAATGAATTTAGATAAATGAGAATGAGATGTGTGAAGAGTTGGAGTGAAACTGATGTGAAAGCAATCGTCAAATTAGGTGTGGTACTTGAGGGACGGAATGGGTGCCTTTGAGGATTTAGCTGTGGATGGCACGAGACAGCATTGTCTGGGGATGGTCCAACACACCAGTTCTCCAGGGATGGCCCCCGACATCAACACGTCTGAACCTTCAGAAAGCAAGATGTGAGGTGGTTAAGAAATCAGTCCAAAAAAAAAAAAGAAAAAAGGCTTGTGTTATAGCTCTAGGGATGGACCAGAGGTTAGTTAAGATCATGCATGATAGATGCTGATGAACGGACCAGGGAGGTTCATTGAGGGGGTCGATCATGGTAGATTTGTGTGTGTGTGTGTGTCTGTGGCGAGGAGTAGCGAGGTGGTATAACAGCAGAATGAATCGTTCCGGCAACAGCTCCAACACTCTGTAGTGGAGCACCTTAGACCATGAATGTGGAGGCAGCCGGGGCTAGAGTCAGAAAAGCTCTACCCCCTGCGAAGGAAGAGCTCCCTATCTCTGCCAGGAAGGAGGGCCAAGGGCCAAGGCTCTAACCCCTGCAAGGGACGGAGTGCAAGGGGTCAGATGGCTGGCATGGCACCGATTGAAAGGATTATAAAAGTTGAGTGGAGCAGCCAGACGTGACGCTGAATATATATATATATATATATATATATATATATATATATATATATATATATATAATGTGTGTGTGTGTGTGATTGATATTTGTGTGATACGGGAGGAGACTTTAACACTAGTGTTGCTGCGTCTGTTACCCGTTTATGTATGTACCATGTCTTTTCTTCTGTGTGTACACAACACACACACACACACACATCTTAAGCTCGGTACCCATTTATTGACCAGTTCCATGGGGAGGATGGGGAGGCTAGACACTTGGCATGGGTGTGGGTCGACTGGTCTGCTTTGGTTTCCAAACCCATGTGGGCCCGTATTGGGTCATGGTTAAACTCTATCTTGCATTAACCACCTTCCTAGTTCCTTGCCCAAGTACTTGTTATGCTTGCGTTAATCTTTCGTGGAGGACTGAATATCACCTCCCTCGTCTTGATCTCGGATGTTCACCACAATGAACAGATGACGTCACACTGCAATATTTCGGAACTTTTATATCACCATGAGGCAAAAATGCCAGATTCTGATTCCCTCGATGTCTGAAGGTGTTTCCATCGAGGTGTGTGGATGAACAGTGAAGCGAAGGGTGTTTTCTTTTTCTATGTGAGTAGGGCGGATGGAAAAGTAGCATGCCAGGCAAGTGCATCATCTTCCTTGGCTGCAAGGTATGCTCGGGCCTCGCTCTCTCCATCGTTGCTACCATTCCTCTCTGGCAGTAAAGGCTGGGAGTAATGCATGACTTTACCTGCTTATTAGCAAGTGAAAAAAAAAGAAAATCTCTCATCAAGATGGCCTCCGTGATCATTAACTTCCTCTTGCCATAATTGGATATTCTTGTTGTTTGTCAGGTCGCCTCTAATTAGATTTCTAGAGTGCTGCTAAGGCATATGCTCTTAGGAGCAACCTTTTCAGGTGCATCGTTAGAGACTTAGTGAGGAAGTGGTTACCCCAACGTAACACACGGGATAAATCTTGCAATATTCACCTATCTTTGAATATTCATGGATCACATCGGTTCTCTCATAAGTAAGGCTAGAGTCCTAGGTCATATTGTTTAACATAATCAGATTAAGGATTCTGATGAGTTTTATATCAGCCTTATTGTTGAAGCGAGTCGGATTCTCACTGATGAGTCGAACGGGGTCAACACTCGTTCACTTTTGTAAGCAGGGAAACACTTGGTTTTGGTAATACAGTGTTACTGTACCGTTGTCATGAGTGTTGGAGCTAGAGGTGTTGGGGGCTGCGTCTGAGCACTTCCTTGTCTTGGCTTCTAAATCCTTGTTGACGTATCCGCTGTTAACCTGCATCTTTTAAGAATCGTTTTAAGATCCTGAAGGAAAGCTCTCCAGCGTGAGCAGTTCTTGAAGGCTCATTTGACGAAGGATCTCCTGTACCATTCACTTTGCAGTAGTCAGAGGGAGCCATTTCATTCACTCGGCGTATTTAGGCGGCACCGGTGGCCAACATCAGTGGTCTACCTGTAAACCGAAGTGAGGGAAAGCTTGCCGTCGTCTTCACCATTGATGTGAACCTAAGAAAAATGAATTCTGATTCTAGTCCTAAGTTCGTGTGTGAGCCTCAGAGCCGAGGCGCTGCGCCATAATCTTCTGTAGGTATTCGAAATCCCTCACGTCGACAAATATATCATATACATGGCTACGGTAAATCTTTACAAGGAGAACTGAAGGAGATGTCGCCGCCACTCCTTTCATTTGGCTGTTGAGGAGTCCGTCCATCTAGACCTTGTTAAAGGAAGGGTCTTCACTGTTACATGCACGTCCCATCTCCTCAAGGATGTATCATCATGGGAAGTTTCGAGGGAGTTGAAGAAGTGTCGAGGATAGAGGTGAGTGTAGGTTCCACCGGGATATTGATTCGAAAAGGTTTTCGAACAACGAGGGAAGCCAGCATCCCTGTATGTCGTTAAGTCTTCAGCATCTCCATAAATTCCTATGAATTCTAAGTCAGAACTTTGAGAGCGTATGCGAGTTCAGAACCTTTTCACTCGCTTGTGTCCCGGTCGAAAATATGATTAACTTCAACCTGGACAATACATACAATTACAGTGAATATAAAGTCCCCAAAAACTCCTTAGACCTGTTTTTGAGGATGATGCCTCGTGTCTATGCCAGTGAAGCTTCTGCACGAGACCCAGACAGCCTCCTCAGCTGCCAGATGGAAGGAATTGCAACGGAATCGCCTTAAGCTTGGAAGTTCTCTTTACAAACTCTTACGTCTGTCACTTTGAAAACTAAATTCTTCAAAATGTTATCTGCATTCCACCATTTACGACCGCAATGTCAGACGATGTCTTTGTTGACATATGTGTGAGGGACTTGGAACACCTGATAACGCCCATGGAGGTGTGTATCTAGCATTATCTTGTATCAAGAATAGAATCTCTTCCTTGATGTTCACATCAACGGTGAAGATGGCACCTCTTCCCATCTATTTCAGCTTACAAAAAGCTTAATGATATCTGACGGTGAGTGAATGCAGTCTGTGAATGCCCTGACCATTGGAGAGTGAGTGTTGTGAGGGCTCTCGTCGGAAGAACCTTTAAGATCTGCCCAGGTTGGGAAGACCCCCCACTGGGAACTTCAACGGCTGCGACAGAGGCAGGTTAACTAGGGATACACCAGCAGCAGCAGCAGCAAAGTAGAAGCAAGATAAGGAAGTAATTTAGACACAGACCTCAACAACTAGCTCCAACATCCACTGTGACATTACAAACAACCCATACTTTCCACGGCCAAACGTCCTGTGCCTACAACGCTGATGAACTGGAACGTTGTTAGTTCGTTGTGGGAACACTACACGTGTCAACAGTGAGGTTGTATATTAAGGCTGATCATCAGTAGAAAGCCAAAATCATTTTCTTAATTATTTGAAAAAGAAGAGGTATTCACATGAATCCATCCCACTCAAGAGAATCGATGTAATGTGCAAGTAATCATAGCCACCACTTTACTACCTAGGAGACTAATAATGTATCTGAGAGAGGTTGCTACTCCTAACGCAGCAAATGTTCCTGCAGCATTTACGAAATCTAACCAGACGCGACTTGACGAACGACACAAAGAAATACTTTAGTAGTCAAGACGTAAAGGAAGTTAATGTTCTTAAGTGACGGGAGAACGCTTGCTCTAACATCATCATCAGCATTTACAGCCAGCCAGCATCCCCTAGTCAATGATACAGTACACTGAACATAACCGGCAGGAAATGGAAATACTCCCTCTCACGGCTCTCGAATTTCCCATCCGCCATACTCTGCAAAAAAGACCCGCAATTCACTCCACTCATTATTCACTTCAGCCGTGATGAAAACATCTCCATACATCGTAAAGTATAAGCCGACACTTTTCCACCGGGAAACAGGATGAGCTGCCTAGAATATTGCAATATGATTTTATCAATTAATAGTTGGGAGCTTTTGAAACAATCTGAACGTAGGAATGTTGATTTTCAGATCACCTGCCAAAGATGAAAGCATTCATGGGAAGAATTTAACAAAGAACTTTTTAAACCTTGTCAATACTCGGTATATTGTGCCTTTTAAACCTTATTTGCGCGCCAAAATCGTTTGTATTAAGCTCTCGTGAGACACAGGTCGTTTCCTTTATTAAAACTAGCCAGTCCCTTACCCTAACCACGCATGCTGATAGTAGTAAATATATGAATATTTAGAACAAGACTATTAACATAGAGTACGAACTATCTATCTGTAAAGTCTGTTACTCCAATAACCTTTCCAAGGGTAAATATAAATATTAATAATTGATAATGAGAGAGAAGAGCTCTGAAAACACTAACACGAAAATGCGGAACTTATATGGTAATAATCTTACGTCGGATCTCTTCTGCAAACGGGAGACAATATAAGAGTCCAAGATAACCAAACAAGTTGGGGAAAAAAAAAAAAAGTCTAAAAAAGTCTAAGTATATGTATCATACTTTTTAGCGAGAATATGCTAAAGAGAGAAAACGGAGGTGTTTGTAAGCGAGTATTGAAAAGTGACTGCGGGGTTTTGAAATGAAAACATCTGAGCTATCAGATGCGGCAAGGTCCTCACAAAGAAGGCAGCAGCAAACCTAACCCCTTTTGTACCGCAGTGAAACACGAGGCTATAACAGCAGCTGAAGTGGATTTCCCCCCGAGAAGCGGGTGTGGAGGTGGGAGAGCGAATAGAGTCAGGAATCCCAGAACGAAAAGTAGGTAAGGTGTTGCGTAGGGGACGGGGTTGATAAGATTGAACTGATATGTCTAGGGGCACTGTTGTGGTACAGAGAGTGACACTGTTGTGGCACAGAAAGTGACACAGTTTTGGTACAGACCCTGAAACTGCTATAACTCAAACTATGACAATGAGAAACTGATGTGGTACCCTGACACCGCTGTGGCACAGGCCGTGACACCGCTGTGGCACAGGCCGTGACACCGCTGTGGCACAGGCCGTGACACCGCTGTCGCACAGGCCGTGACACTGCTGTGGCACAGGCCGTGACACTGCTGTAGCACAGGCCGTGACACTGCTGAGAATATGAAAACCCCCATCACATTATCTGTAGATCGACAGATTAATCTGTATGTCTGATGACGCTTTCTCTCGAAATGGACGTGAGGACTAAGCGATGAACAGTCGTCTCCTTAAATGAGACGCGGGTGGCCGAGGACTTGCGTGGGCTGGAATGACTCTACTGCCAACAGTTTTTTTGGGGGAACCGGTGTATGTATGTGGAGAGAAAGTAGGTCGAGAAAGGATACGTATGTTCGGTTGGACAAAGTTGTTAACATGTACAAAGGCTGCAATAAACCCTCAGAAGGCTTGTACCTTCGGCAAGAGACCGTAGGGGAGGGAGATAGAATCATTCCAGCCACTCGTACTGTCTAGTGTGAGAGGCACAAGGGATAAACCCATTCATATGAGATAGGACCATTTTGGCTGAGCCTCGGTGCCGGGCGGGTAGTGAATAGAAAGAGAGTGTGGAGTCGACCCATTGAAACAACGTTGCCACAGTGAAATAAGGGCTATCCAACAATACTACCAAAAACACAGTGTGTTGTCTGATCGTATCTTGCATTCCACACGGCACTCGTTCACGGATTTCTTTCCCTCTCCAGTGTTGCAGTGTTTCTCGGCTTTTGTCTCCCGGTCTTTCGTAAAGCGGTTTCTAGGAATTGTACTGCCCATATCCGTCAGGGTTTTTTCTGGGAATCACACTGGTGTCATCCGTAATACAATCGTGGACTGATGCTTAGACAAACTAATCTTCCAACAAATGAAGTATTATTCAAATTATCATAGAGAGTAATCAACCTTTTTACATTTCGACATGTACTTAGAATTAAATAACTATATTCAAAGTAAGATCTTGGGTGGTTTGATTAAATCAAAAGAATACTGTCGGATAAATCATTTTTCCTCTCTGATTTCCTTTCAATTCTACTGTTGGAGTGTCTCCCCTCTCAACCCCTGTACTTGACATCCTCTCCATATCTTCTTGACATCCTCTTCAAATCTTACGTACTTCTGGGCACTATCTGTCACCCTGGACACACACACACACACACACACACACACACACACACACACACACACAGAGGCAGTATGCAACATAAACCAGTGCAAACAGAAAAATCTTTGCTACACCATGATTGTAGTTGTGGGACATCGTGCGTGCGGTCATGGGCCACAACCCCCACAGCCCATACAACAACCTTCAGGGTTATAGTAATCTCTTGTTCAGGGTTAGTTTCACCTAAAGCCAGGGACGAGGTCAGAGTTGAGTATCGCCGATTCGATTCTTTCAAAGATCAAGCCTGAAGGAGCTTAACTGAAGCTGGAAAAGCGATTACAAAGTCTCATTTGCTAAAAGGTTTTATATCTTGTCTCGTTTACAAGTCACTTTTGTGTTAAGTGGCAGTCTGTCGCAGAAATAGATAAGTATATAAGTCTATATTTATCTATCTATTATACTTGATCGCTTTTTCCCGCGTTAGCGAGGTAGCGCCAGGAAACAGACGAAGAAAGATCCATTTACTCACGTACACACATATATACATACATGCACATATATGAACAATACATACATATACCAACATAGACATATATACACACATATACATACATATGCATATACAGCAGCCCTTTCTACGCGTCAATACTGGCACCTGAACAAAGCTGACTGGAATATCTTACGTAACTTTTTTTCTGACTTTCCCTGGGTTAATTACTGTCTCTTATGTGGTGATGCTTCTGACTCTGCCAAACGCATTACAGAGGTTATTCTTGTAGGAATGGAAGCATTTATCCCTTTTTCCTCCAAGACTACTTCATCCAATCCATGGTTCAACCGTTCCTGTTCTGAGGC
>JAYMFT010019984.1:0-16465 GCA_038088735.1 Panulirus argus
TCGTAATCCCGCCCATGGCGATATCGACCATCTCGACATATCACATCTTTGTCAGTTACGATCAAAATCCTATTGCAAGTATTAATCCTAGTGAGCCATCTTGAAGATCCTTCTCTGGGGGGTAAAAAGGGACGTAAAGCCTTCCCCCGCTGCTATAAAGACGTGATTTACGACCCAATGTCTGCCTTTGTGACCCAACTTCTCCCAGACAGTGCTGTACTAAACGGATTTTATTCCCGGCCATAAAATAAAGAAAATCGAACCAGCTCATTGTGCTGTACACATCCTGTGATACCCTGGGAACATTTGAATATATTTATTTCCTTGCCCGCGTTAGCGAGGTAGCGCCAGGGGCAGACGAAGACGAGGCCACATCCGCTCCTATCCATTACCCAGCTGACATGTGTAATGCACAGAAAACACAGCTCCCTATCCACATCCAAGCCCCAAAGACCTTTCTGCAGGCTCACACAGCCGCTATATATGCCCTGGCACAGCCTATTGACAGCATGTCAAAAGGAGGATGAACGGCTAGGTTGGCTGTGTCCGCTAGCCGGACCGGGATGCGAGCGTGGGCACAGTAGTATGGTTTATTGGTAGCCACAGTAACCCCATCTGACCAAGGTTCTCAACTGGTGGTATGTGGCATACAAAGATACATAGAGATCCGTGAATGATAAGGCGAGACACGTGTTTGGATACATAAGGATCCGTACACCAGAAGCTTAAGATACGTACTGGAACACGTACGGTTCCAGGGAATGGAAAGTTGTGAGCTTTTTTATATATGTTTGACAAATGTTGGTCCTCCACAACTGACCTATATAGCAGGAAATCTACTTAGTGCATTGGTTTTGTAAAAAAAGAATTACATTGGGCTTTAATTTCCTCATTTACAGAGTCGGGAGAATACTTTCGTGTGTGTAAGTCTTTTACACAAATACTTGACTTAGTTTTTCATTTATTATGTATTTTTTTCCCTTTTCTCTTTTTAAAACTGAAAAGACACCTGTTGACAGCTTGTCCTCCGGCTCTTCTTTCTCGCCATGGACCGTGGTGACACGAGTTCGATGTCCCGTCCCGAGGTCGGCGTTGAGTTCGATGTCCCATCCCGAGGTCTGCCAGATTGAAGTGTAAATGACTTCTTTGGTAGGAGTCGAAACACCTTTACATAGGAGCCTGTAGTTACCCATGTAGAGTTAATGAAATCATGATGATAATTGAGTAGATCTAATATCACGAATTATATAATAAATAATTTTTGTTTCGAAGACAAATTTAGAGTCTCATGATGGAAATATATTTTGGCGCGTAAAGTCTTTAACTGCTAGGTCAGCTAGGTAGGGAGGCTTATATCTTGTACTCGAGTGAGCCTGAGGAAAAACGTCTTGTGTCTTCACCGATTCTTGTGGTGGCTAGCCATCCCTGTCTACGGATGTGACTCTTCCTCTCGGGTCCTGTGTCCTGCACCCTCGTGTTTCCTCCACTTCGTGAAGTCCTCCGTCGTCATCTTCCCCTTCAGCGTCGGTAAGTTACTATAGTCCATAATTCATACATTTGACATGTTACTTAATGAGTCCCCCGAGTCCTCAGGCTTACTTAGTGTTAAGTAATGAATAGGTATCAAAGTGAGGATAAAGATAATGCATATTTCTCTATCTTGCATATGAATGAATGCAATATATGGGGCTATATTGTTCATGAATTGGCTGTCATCAAGTTCACGTGTCATTCGGGGAAAGATAATGTTACTGATATTTAAGTGACCTTTAAATGCCATGTTTAATGTTAATACGTTTATATTTTCGGCTCTTTTTTTTTTTATATCTAATTCAAAGTGGTGGAATTTGAGCCTTTATTTCTTGCAATAGATCTTCCCTGTTCTTGAGAATTCTTACTGTATGGTTATTGAGACTGCATTGGAAAGCCAGCAGATAACAGACCTGATGGTCTATGACGAGGTCATCTGCTGGAGGACAGTACACGGGAAGGACAGATAATATGATGTTGTATATCCCGACACGCAGTATGATGCTGTGGTATATCACCTAACACTCTATTTAATACGCTGGTATATCAGACCTACGACATATAGGGATATAAAATTCATATAGCCTCGATCTCCTCTTGACGAGAGACATTTTCTTTTCTTCCCCTCGTCTGAACAGAGTGATGTTAAAGTAGGCCACAGTGGCTTTTGACGATAGGAAAAACATTGAACGGAGCTTAAATGTAAGAGATCGGATATTCCCCGGCTGGGTCAGCACGGTAAAACGGGTCTTGTTGTGAACACTCACATTGACTAAGCTCTGAGTTGAAAGGTCAGCGCGATGAGCTAAGGTCTAAAGCTTCCTACGTAGAGGGGCAGTATATACGGTACTGTAAGCCTCTCGAAGCTTTGGTGGGGGCAAACCACCTCTTTGGCTAATGGGACTCGAACCCTGATCTCGTGGTTGTTTGAGGATTGGGCCCCATCACGAATGCAGAGCTCCCTTCCTGTATTGTACAGAGGGGTAAGCACAGTGTAGGGCGTTTTTCACCCCTCGGAAGACTCTGGCAGGAGTGGCCACTCTGTGATGGGTGTGGCCACTCACTGTGGTGGGTGTGGCCACTCTCCCTGTGGCAGGTGTGGCCACTCCTGACTACGGCAGCTGTTGACGCGTCCCAGTCGTTTCTTGCCCAAGAGTCATGGGAGCGGAGTGAGGTATCTTCACTCAGAGGCATCATAAGCGGTGGCAGCCGCCTTAGGTTTGAGTTGCCCAACTTCGCCACCAGAGCAGGTCTTTTTCCTGCTGCTCTCGTTATATCGTAGACTATTATGTACTGAGCCGACCCTCCAGTCTTGATGAATATTTTCCTCTCTTGTCTAAACAGTGAGCAACGGTATGATACGGAGCTTGAGTATGATTGCGTCCACCAACACAGAGAGTATAATTTCTTTATCATTAAGTAGGGCTACCGTTAAGCGCCTGCAGTAGGAAAATCTAGAGTTAATCTAGAGGTCGTGTGAGATTCGTGTTGTGGTTATGTTTAAGGTAGATGGAGAGAGTCTGTGTGTATTTATGGAGTGAATATCAGCACCTAGGCCAAGCGACAGACCTCTTGGGACTCTGTAGGCGTGATATAGGATCAGAATGTTTGTCTAGCATCCTGCCTTCAGGTATAGAGGGAGTTAACAACACGATCCTCTTGAAAAATGATCTCGATGCTACATCATTAAATCCAGTCTATAAACAAAGTATTCTTGAAGTGTGGTATGGAATCTGGGTTTGATTACCCTCAACGGCTGAGTATCGCTAAATCCAATGACCGGCATTCTTTCTGCATAGATGCCGACAGATGTTTTCAATTAGCGAGTGACTTTAAAACGAACGGAAAACGGGACTGTGACCCTGGCATATCTACTGCCCCAGAGTTGAACCATTGTTCCGGAGACCTGCCGTGTGTGCGTGCGTGTGTGTGTGTGTGTGTGTGTGTGTGCATGCGATCGGTGACAGCCTTAAAGCTGTATTGATAAGGGATGGTTTATGCTTTTGGATATGGATGAAAGATTGCTAGCCACGTATCTCTCGGCTTGTTGCGCTGGACGATTTGAAGGGGGCGAGACCTGATGGTTGGAAATCTCCAATCCCTCCTTTAGTATCACTTTCGAAAAGTGGGCACAGAAGGGAGTAGCCAAAGCAAGTGGGGGGGGAGGGGGGTTGTTTATCCACGAAGGCACTGTTCCTGACTATGTCTCGCTGAGGTGGGAAGAGAGACGAAGCTACAGAAAAAATAGATCGTTGACTTTAAGAACTATATGAAACGATAGATTGACATAGATTATAGAATATGCTCCTGGTTTCTTTTGAAATATTGAGAGATCGACATAAAAATTCTGCAGAACTGAGATGATGTTTTTACCAAATGATTTCCGAGTCGTAAATTATTACGCCTGTTGACTGCAAAGGGTCCTGTAGTCTGCCTTCATCTCCAAAGACAATTAGATTCGGTCTCATGTCCCACAGTATATAAAAAGACATGATAAAGAAGACTCCATTTTTTTTTCCTTCCAGTTGACGCGTCTGTGTCGACGGGAGGTACCTCTGTCAAGTACGTCGACTGATGTTGTGTACTCGCTGTTTAGACTCACTCTTTTTCCCCCGTCGTCCATTTCGTGCAAAGCTAATATTTATTTTTTTTTTCTTTTTTTGCCCCCCGCGCTCCTTTCGGTTCCTTTGGTCGAAGACCCTGGGTTCTACCTCGGAAACCCGGCCTCTCTTGCCGTATCTCACTTCGGGTTAACTTTTGTCTCGGTCCTTATTTCAGCGGGACTGATGCTCTTCTGTTTATTGTCTGGCGTCGCCGCTTGTCGATATGCCTGTGTTGTTGTGTCCTTACTTGCCAGATGCTCTTCTCTCTCTCTCTCTCTCTCTCTCTCTCTCTCTCTCTCTCTCTCTCTCTCTATCTCTCTTCCCAAACATCTCGATGCCTCTTCATCGCAAAATTCCTTCTAGAAAATAAAAAAAGAGCGTCTTATTTTTCCAGTGCGTTGATGTTTCCTGATTCGGACAGCTCCCGACCCGGGCTGACGCTGACCTTTAGCGAGCCCCAGTTGACGTGGTGTTGCTATAGGGGATGGGAGAGAGACTACGTGGGAAGAGGAGCGATCCATCACCCTAGGGTTGGGCGTGGGAGACTTGTGTGAACTAACGGGTGACGTCTGTGTGCTCTATAGGGTCGACATTCGCATGTGGGAGTTTGCGTGGGTGTTAGAAATTGATGTGGTGGACACTTCTGGGGTTAGGAGTTGATACAACGAGCATTTGGGAGGTTAGAAATTGATATGGGGAGCATTTTGGTGGTTAGACATTGACGTGGCTGACATTTCAGGGGTACAAGATTTAGATGGGGTCGTCTTGGGGGTTAGAAATTGATATGGGGACATTTGATATGTTAGAAATTGACATGGGGACATGTTGGGGGCTAGAAGTTAACGTGGGGACATCTTGGTTGCTATAGGTTGACATAGAGAAACAATGGTGGTACCGGATTATAGGATGTTGTAAGCACAGAAATCCGGAAGATGCCGGACTATAGAACGTTGTAAGCTCTGAAATCCGGGAGATGCTGAATTTTAGGACGTTGTATATACGAAAATCCGAAAGAGACGAATTTTGGTGAAGCTTAAGCATAGAAATCTGGAAGATACCAGATTAAGACTATTTTAAACCTGGATTCTAACGTGTTTTAAGCACGGAACTCTGGAAGATACCAATTTTTGACAACGATGAAGAACAAAACATGAGATTCCGGATTTTGACCGTGTTTAAGAACGGAAATCCGTGAAATGCCGGTTTCTGAAGACTTGGCGTAATTGCAGTTGGCGTAATTGGTGTTGGCATAATTGGTGTTGGCGTAATATGCGTTGGCATAATTGGTGTTGGTTTTGGCGTAATTGGTTTTGGCGTAACTGGTGTTGGCGTAACTGGTGTTGACGTAACTGGTGTTGACGTTACTGGTGTTGGCGTAATTGGCGTTGGCGTAACTGGCGTTGGCGAAATTGGTGGTGGCGTAACAGGTGTTGGCGTAATTGGCGTTGGCGTAATTGGCGTCGGCGTAATTGGTGTTGGCGGGGTGGGGGCAAAATGCCTATGGGAGGAAACGTGTAATTGGATCGCAAGAAATAATTAGGTCACCCTCCCGAACAATGTAGCCAGACGTTGGTGATATATGGGGGGTGATATTGTAACACTGCGCTGCGTTGTGGGACTAATTGCAACAATAAGCACGAGCGAGTCTGGCCCTGTGTACCGTGGCGCCAGCGGTGATAAGGCCGAAGTGCCCTTGGGCACGCGACCCTTGCACACACACACAGTGTCTTCTAAGGCTCAGGTCGAAGGCCAGGCCGTCATTTCCAAGGGTTATACCGTCGTGCTCAAGGGTCGTGCCGTCGCGATCAAGGGTCGTGCCGTCGCGATCAAGGGTCGTGCCGTCGCGATCAAGGGTCGTGCCGTCGTGCTCAAGGGTCGTGCCGTCGTGCTCAAGGGTCGTGCCGTCGTGCAGAGGGAGGATAGTATATCCTCATAGCTACTCTGAAAATGCCCAGAATATATCCTGATTAGAATTTAGTTCGAAATCTTTTTTAATTCACATCACAAAGTGCAAATGAGAATTCTTAGATAACTACATTCATATTTAGTTAATTTTTCATAAAGCCAGCATGAGATTACGGGCTGTACCTCGAACGTTTGTACCGTTCTCTTGTACCATACAAGTTCGTACCATTCCTCTGTACCGCAAGCGGCTGTAGCATCCCCTTGTACCGCAACTGAGACGACAACACCGTCCTTTTGAACTATCCATTCCAGTTTGCCACCATTATGAATTTCCATTCTCGTCAACAGCTCTTTGTATCTCTTCCCCGAAGACCTTTTCATATCATCTCGCTTTGCTGACATTCGTAAAACAATGCTGTTTACACTGGCAAATGCTTCCGCAGAGTAGGAGAGAGAGAAATAAAAGGAGAGAGAAAAATATATATCAGGGTTCCATTCTCTATCCTTCAATCAAGAGGGGCAATAAAGTGTCAACTGTTGTATATATGATATTGTAGTGAGGTAAAATGGTTTGTTTGTTGCGTGGGGTTGTCTCCTCCTACACTGTTTTTTTTTTAAGGGACTCCAGTTACGTGGGATGTCAGGTTGACTGGTGTAGACCGCTTTGTTAGACTCTTACTTTGTCCAGGATAGTGTGTGTATGCAATATATATATACGCACACCTAACATAATGCCCTTTAACAGCAAGGTAACTGGGAACGCTAACTGCTCGGCTATGATCAGTTATATGTCTTTTTTTCCATTATTGCTTTTGTTTAATCAAAAGGAACATTGGTGACGCTGTTGTCAGTCTTGTCTTTTTATTTTTTAAGGAAAAGAAAAAATATTTAAAAGTCAATCTGTTCCCGACGTTGAGTTCTCCCTATAAGATAACTGGTCGTCTTGTCACTTTCTGATACATCAGTATCTGTAATGGCTTCATTGAGAGGGAGGAGGAGGAGGGAGACAAAGAGAATTTAACATTTAACATATAAATCCCGAGTGAAAACATGTATTAGTTAAGTCTAGACTGTAAATGGTATGCGGAATAGACTCTCTCTGGAATGGCGTGAGAGAGAGAGACAGACAGACAGACAGAAAGGGAGAGAATTTACTCAGTTGAATATCTCTTGAATAACTGGAATAATTTCTCTACGTATTTCTTGTCTGTAAAATGTTGAGGATCTGTATTTCTTTCAGTATACAAAACACTCTCATACTGCACAGTGAGAGGTGTGTGACAGCGAAAACGGAATACGTATAGTACATAGAAAGGTGTTTGAAAGCGAAAACGGGGTGCGTATAGCAGAGTGAGAGGTGTTTGCAAGCGAAAACGGGATTTTTATGACAGAGTGAGAATCTTTTGAAAATGGGAACGGCATTCCTATATCAGGGAGAATGGGTTTTGAAGGAAGATAGTGGGGAACCACGACCAATTAGCCAACGACTCTTTCCGGAAGAAGGATATAAGTCATTTCCTCTCCTCTGACACAGTGTCCTTGGGTAGTTAGGGTCGTTCTCTGCAATATGTCAAAATATCCAAAATAGAAGAATGATAGAAATGATAGAAAGAAGAAAATGAGATTTCAAAACAGGCCGGAGGGGGGGAATGCCTTCAGATTATGATTTGATGATAACACTGTTTCCCAAAATGGATGTCTTCGTTTCTTGTCGTTGGGTGCAAAGCACTCAATACAAAGTGTTGCATGATCGCATTTAGAGGCACTGTGTTCTTTGGGGTCTTCCCTGGGGCGTGTTACTCCGCCCATTGGCATAGCGTGTGTCGTGGCTGTACGATTGATGTGGAATGGTCTGCCGACGCCTTTTGAGCAAAGGCTCAAGTTGTGGAAAGGATTTGCGACCTTTTCATTCTTCCAAGTGTCTCCTTTTCCACCGGCTGGACTCTGAGGTCACGGTAAACAAACACGTCTCTTGGTCACCCAGCAGATCCACTTGCCTGTATTTGATGCACGAATCTCCAGATGGTCCGGAAGTTCACCATAGTCATATCTAAGATACGTTTACAAGAAAGTGGGCTCCCCCCCAGTTCAAAAAGGGGGCGGCCCCCCCGGTATAATTTCCCCCCCCCCCCTCTAGATATTAACGTCTCTCCAGCTAGCCAGACATGGCGGTCAACATAACAATCATATATTGATCGTAACTATTAAGAGCATTTCGCTTAAGCTTGTTGTTCTTATTGTCTCTTTACCAGCGCTGTACCTGTTTCGCTTTCATACTCGTTCTCTGTTTCACTGAATCGGTATCATTTCGTGTTTTTATTTCCCAATAGCTGTTTCATTATGTTTCACTTTTTCGCTCCCTTTCACTCTATATCACTTGCTCGCTCGCTTTCACTCTCACCCGTTTCCTTGTGGTTTCTCTCTCTCTCTCTCTCTCTCTCTCTCCAGAATGTCGGCTACTTCCACCGGGCGGGACCACAGGTCAAATAGTGTGGTGCTGAGTGTTATGTCCTCACTGGGTGAGCAAACGACAGTTGAGAAGTAGGCGTTCAGTGCCGTCACTACAGACGTTGCATCTAGGGCTTGTGTGGGTATTGTGATGCTGGAGAGGTTGGTGGCATCCAGAACGCAGAGGAAAGTATGCAACTCATACATATCTGAAGAGTGAGGTTGTAGATGGGCGTATGCCTGGTGTAGTGTGGTTTGGGATTTGATAGGAAGGGCGATTGTTCGGTGCATATTGGGTCACTATGGTGTATGCACGTTTTGTTAATGTCAGTGTTATTGTTGTTGTTAAAAGGGGACCTGAAGGTAAAGCTTGCGGAAGCGTGCAACACGGGGTCTCGATGGGAGCGTTTTATCACTATTAGAAAAACTTAATTGCCGAGCATATCGCGGCGAAGCTGTTTTGCAAGAAGTTTTGTGTCATTGTGCAGGTGCTGAATATTTGTGCTTAATAGGTAGCAAGTGATTGCTCCGAGTGCTTTATTTTGTGTGGTTTATTTGTTTTAGACAAGATGAAAGACCAGTCAGGTGAGGTGTAGCTTAGAGTGAAGCGGGTGACTTATTTGTACGTGACACTAAGGGATTCTTTATATGTACAGTCCTGTTGATACAGCACTAGTGGCTGATTCGAGTGAGAAACTGCAGAAGTTGGTGACTCAGTTTGGAAGAGTTTGTAAAAGGAGAAAGTTGAGAGTAAATGTGAACAAAAGTAAGGTTATTTGGTTTATCAGGGTTGAGGGACCGGTCATTTAGGGTATGAATTTAAATGAAGAAAACTTGGAGGAAGTGAAGCGTTTTAGATACCTGGGAGTGGACTTGGTTGCAAATGAAACCACGGAAGCGGAAGTGAGTCATAGAGTGGTAAGTGGGCAAAGATTTTGGGAGCGCTTCAGAATGTATGGAAACAAAGAACTTTATCTTGAAGGGCATAAATGGGCATGTTTGAAGGAATAGCAGTTCCAACAATATTATATGAATACAAGGCATGGGCTACTGATAAGGTTGTGAGGAGGAAAGTGGATGTGCTGGAAATGAAATGTTTAAGGACAATGTTTGATGTGAGATGGTTTGATTGAGTAAATAATGTAGGGGTAAGAGAGATGTGTGGTAATAAAAAGATTGTGGTTAAGAGAGCAGAAGATTGTGTGTTAAAATGGTTTAGACATATTGTGAGAATAAGTAAGGAAAAGTTGACAAAGGGGATATATGTGTCTGAAGTAGAAGGAACATGGAGAAGCGGAAGACTGAATTGGAGGTGGAAGGATTGAGTGAAAAGACTTTTAGCGTTTGGGGCCTAAACATGAAGGAGGGTGAAAGGTGTGCACGGGATAGAGTGATTTGGAACGACATGGTACACTGAGGTCGACGTGCTATCAATGGACTGATTCAGGGCGTGAAGCGTCTGGGTTAAACCATGGAAAGGTCTGTGGGGCCTGGTTTCGATTCATTACACGTGATAGCTAGAGAAGGAGTAGCACACCTAAATAATTCGAGAGGTCGAATAGGAGGAAAACAACCTTAATTCTAACAACAAAAACCTAAAAAGTTTTGATATCAAGGCTTTATTCACTAACGTGCGATTAGAAGAGCGATGGGTAACATTCGAGGTGAAGAGTTACCGGTATCCAACACAGACTACGTAGAAATGGTGTTTTTGTGAGTCACATTTAGGTTATTCACAATCATCGACGAAAAGTACAGACAGCACAGAGGTCTCGCCATGGGTTCCCCCTTAATGCTGTCATGGCATGCCTGTATGTGGAAAAATTGGAGATAGTTAGAGCAGGATCATGGGCAGGGGTGTCTCGTGGTAGAGGAACGTGGATGACAGTAGCAGTAGCTCCTAAGGACAACAAATTTAGAATGCTAGATAATGTCAGGAGAGATATACAATTCACAAGAGAAGAGGAAGAGAATAGGAAATTGTCTTTTTTAGACACGTTAATATGGAGGTCTGACCAGGGTGTAAAGTTTTCAGTATACCGGAAAACCACCAACATGAACGACTTTATTCATTATCTATCGTCAAAAAACGAGAGAACTAAGTTTGGAGTAATTTTTGGGTTCTTCTTAAGGGCAATCAGAATATGCACTGATGAATACATGGAGGAGGAAAATGAATATATCACTGAGGCGTTCAAGAAGTTGCGCTACCCTTTAGGATTATTAGTCAAACTCAAGAAGAAGGTCAGTTGCATAATGGAAAGGCGGAGAGGAAATATCCAAATCAAGGCCTGCCTTAACTTAGAAATAGAAATGATATGAAAAGGAAAAGGAAAAGACAAGGGAAAGAATTTACAAATTCTAGAAGTGAAAATGTTGTAGGTCATAGTTATTTGGAAAGACATGAAAGAGAAGAGAGTTCCAAATCTTCGAGGAATAGGGAAAGAAACAGTTATCAAAAAGACCCACCCGTGAGTTGCCAAGGGTCACACAGTAATCATGTGACGTAGCAGAGTGCCGAGTATTGCTTGGTCTACCAAGTGGTAGGGGTACTCAAGCAGTCAGCTCTCAGGAACAAAAGCCAAAGTAATGCCTATAGAATGGGGAAAGTGAACCAAAATTGCGGCGTAGGGCAAGCGGTTCAAGTTTTGAAATTAGCCTGAGAGTTTATAAGTCGACACTTTTGACTCAATTCTCTCAAGTAAGGATGCAGAGCTAGAACCACCTCAGATGTGAAAACAGAACTCCATACAAGGACAGATCAATCCTTTGTATAAACGGATCAGCTGTTCAGAGGAAAAGAAATCTCGACATCTAAACACGACTCCTAGTTTCTCAGAGGCAGACTTATCTATTTCCGTAATGTGGGACTTCCAAGAAGGAGTGGATGCTACAGTAATATCCAGTAAGTTCAATGAGTCAAGAGGTGGAATTACAGAATCATCAAAGGAGAGAGGAAAGCTGTGAGGAGTTTTTAATATACAGATGGGTAGAAACCGGGTCTTTGAGGAACATAAATTAACCAGATTACGTCTACCCTAGTGAGATATCCTGTCCACGAGATGCAGATCGAGTGAAAGAAGAATGAGAACTGAACGATGTGGATGAATGCAGTGTTGAGCCAGAATCGTGTGAGTGCATTTGGTTATTTGTGGAGGAGATGAAATCGTTGATAAAAATGGGAAAAAGTGTAGGGGACAGGAAAGAACCTTGAGGGGCACCGCTATTGATGGAGAAAGGAGGGAGGCTGATCTACCAACAACCACAGAGTAGATCGGCTAGAGAGAAAACTAGATATGAGGGAGAAAGGTAAGGGAGGAATGCCAAAAGAAGGGAGCTTAAAGGTGACACTCCATGCCAATACCTGGAAATTTCAACAGCAAATACATAGGATTTCCTAAAATCTTTTAGAGATAGGGACAGGAATAGGGATAGGAAAGTATATCACCAGTGGATCTTACCTTACGGAATCCATACTGGTGATTAGAGAGGTCTGTGAGATTCAAGATATCTAAGGATACAGGAATCGAGGATAGATTCAAAGACTTTGGAAATGGTAGGTGTCAAACTAACAGGACGATAGTTAAAGGGGTTAGAACGGTCTTCGTTCTTTCGGAGGGATGTATCAACACATGCTTCCAAGAATAAGGAAAAGTTCTTGTTTTTCAACAGTACACGGAGATGAATGCCATTAAAACTATAAGCCTTGCTTGAGTCCAGAGAGAGAAGTTCTTTTCAGACAGTCCGAAAGGAGATTATGGGAAGGGGTATGGGATTAGTAAGAGGAGCATCAGTGGGTGAAGGAATGTTAGAGTCATCCAAGGTGAAGTTAGAGGAGAATCGGGAACCAAAGAAAGTTGCTTTGTCTACCGGATAGACAGCTATAGTACCGTCAGAACGGAAAACTGAAGGAAAAGTAAAGCGACAGAATTTGTTAGCAATACCCTTAGCTAAAGACCAGAAGTACATATCAATGGAGAGGTTATCGCACTTCCTTTGAATAAAGAAAAGCTTTGCCTCACGGATAACGTACTTGCAATGATTACGTGCAGTAATGAATGCTTAGTGGGAGCCGGAGGAAGGGCAATTTTTCCAAAACCGATATGCCTGATGCCTTGCCTGAATGTCATAAGAACAGAAACTGTTGATCCATAGGTTGGAAAAAGAGATCATCTTGAAGGAATAAGGGATAAATGCTTCCATACCCTCAAGAATAACCTCTGTTCTGCGTTTGGCGAAGACAGAAGCATCACCACATAAACAACAGTAATTTAACCAAAGAAAGCCAAAATGGGATTTTCGGAAGTTGTTACAGTCAGCTTTATTGAGGTGCCAGTATTTACGCTTAGAAGGAGCTCCTGAAGGGCAGGTATCATTAGAAGAGATATATTTGTGAGAGTGTGATCAGATAAACCAATTGGGGGCGAGATCGTGTAGTTACAGCGTGATGGACTAAAAGTGACAAACAGCATCATGGGGTGCTAAGAATTTCCGGGTTTCAGCCTGACTCTACTGCCAGTGAGAGGAGGGCTCTAGCATTAGTAGTACCAGCCGCACCCACTACTTTTCCCTCTCTTTAAAACCTTCCTCTTTTTCTATTCATTATACCAACATTCGTGGTCTCTCTAGTAACCTCTCCTCAGTCGAACACCATCTGTCTTGTACCTCTCCTAATATCTTACTTCTCTCTGAGACACAGTTTTCTAATGATGTTCTCACTAGTTCCTTTTTCATATCTAGCTATAATCTCCACCCATGATTTCGATTCAAAGGTGATGTTTGTACTTACTCTAACATAAATACACCTGTTGCACGCCTCAAGGAACTTGAGTTTCCAAACTTTGATGTTATGTGGCTCAAGGTCTGTCTCCCTACAACCACACTTGTCCTCTGTTTCGCCTACTGCTCTCCTAATTCTACAAATTTGTATGCTTTTTCGACTATCTAAACTTCTGCCATGAGACTGTGACATCCTCTCACCCTTTTCCTTGGAAACATGCTTTGATTGATCCCATCCCTAAGAAGGGTGAATGTTCTGACCCCTCTAACTACCGTCCTGTTGCTTTGACATCTATCATTTCCAAAGTTTTTGAATCCCTCCTCAACTCCCATATCCCTAAACTCCTCGAAAATCACAGTCTTCTCTTTGATCACGAGTATGGCTTCCCTAAGGCGAGATCCACTGGTGATATTCTTTCCTATCTTACTAATGTCTGGGCATCATCCCTGAAAGATTTTGGGGAGTCATATGTAGTTGCCCTTGACATATCTAAAACTTTTGACAGGGTTTGGCATCGGGGTCTCATCTCTAAGCTCCTCTCTTTTGTCTTCCCTCCCTCACTTTGCTCCTTGATATCTAGCTTCCTCTTCGGCCGATCAATCTCTGTGGTTGCTGGTGGATTAGCCTCCCCTTTTTTCTCCATGAACAACGGTGTCCCTCAAGTGTCTGTCTTGTCCCCTACACTTTTTCTCCTTTTTTTCAACGAGTTCCTCTCCTCCACAAATGATCCAATGCACTCATACGCTGACGACTCAACACCGCATTCATGCACATCCTTCAATTCTGTTCCCTCTTATCTCACTCGATCTGCATCTCGCCTTGACACAGCTTCTACAATAAACTCGGACTTGGACAGGATATCTCAGTGGGTAATAAAAAATCTTATTAAGTTTAATGCCTTCAAGACCCAGCTTCTACCCATCTCTTTATCGAAAACTCCTTACAACTCTCGTCTTTCCTTTGAAGGTTCTGTAATTCCACCTCTTGACTCACTGAACATACCTGGAATTACTGTAACATCCACTCTTTCTTGGAAACCCCACATTACGGGAATAGCTAACTCCGCCTCTAAGAAACTAGGTTTCTTGTTTAGTTGTCGAAACTTCTCTTTTGAACAGTTGCTCCCTTTATACAAACGACTGATTCGTCCTTTTATGGAGTACTGCTCTCACATTTGGGGTGGTTCTTGCTGTTTCCTTACTTGACAGATTTGAGTCGAAAGCGCTCCAACTCATAAACTGTCCCAGGCTAACATCAAAACTTGACCCCCTTGCCTTACGCCGCAAAGTTGTTCATTTTCCCTCTTCTACAGGTATTACTTTGTTTTTTTCTTCCAAGAGCTGGCTGCTTGTGTGGCCCCGCCACTGGTTAGACCACGCAGTACTCGACAAGCTGCTACGTCACATAATTATTGTGTGGCCATCGACAACTCAAGAGTGGGCCGTTTTGATAATTACTTCTTTCCCTACACGTCGAAGCTTTAGAATTTTCTACTTTCCCATTCTTTTCCCCCAATAACTATGACCCGGCTCGTTTCAAAAGACAGGTCTTTCACTTTCTCAGAAATTCGTAAATTCTTTCCCTTGGTTTTTCTTTTTCCGTCTTATAATTGTCTACATTTCAATTAAGGCCCGGCCGCGATGTGGACTTTTGTCCGTGACTGGAGCCTTCAACATAAAAGAAATCAAAACATACCAGGAATATTAGGAAAGTGGTCATAGCGGTCAGGAATATAAATAGGATGAGAGATAATTTGCTCTAAATCATTAAGTATGGAGAACGTGATGGAGTCAAACCTTCCAGCATCCGTATGGGAGGAATTCCACCATACCCTAATGTGAACGTTAGAATCCACGAAGTGGAGGATCTCGGCTTGAGAGTGAGAAGATGCTACAGTCTCAGGGCGGGAGTTTAGAAAGTCGAAGAAAGATCAAGAAATTGTAGAATTTGGAGAGCAATAGGAGAAAAAGACCTTGAGCTACATGACATTAAAGTTCGGGGACTCATGGTCCTCGATGCGTTCAACAGCTGTGTTGATGCAGAATAAAGCATAAACACCACCTTTGAATCGGGATCTTGAGTGGAGATTATAGTTGGATATGAAGTAGGGACCAATGAAAGTATCACTAGACATCCGGGTCTCAGAGAGAAGCATGTTATTAGGAGACGCTCTGGATGAATGGCGTTAAAGAAAAGGGTGGTTAGTAGACAGACCACGAATGTTAGTATAGCGAAGATAAAAAGAGAAAGGTCTATCAGAGAAGGAAAGGTCACGGGAAGGGCCGGTACTATTGCTCACTGGATGCAAGGCTAATGGTGGTCAACCTGAGCAAATGTAAGATTATGTGGATTGGCCACAGTAGAAAGTCTTTGTATGATCATAATCATTTTAGTAGGATATAAACTGCAGGAATCTGTGTTTAAGAAAGACATCGGCGCCGACGTTGTCCCTGACCTGTTCTCAGAGATCCACCGTAAAAGAACATTTAAGATCAACTTTCTGCAAGCAAATCTTACAGTTGCTTATGTGCTCATGAACAGGGAATTATTCAGAAAACTTAACATCATCCATAAATCCAAAATTAGAATATGCTTCTCCAGTTTAGTCACCTTACCCAAAGAAGCATTTAGAGCTGATAAGGAAGCTCTAGAGGAGAGCAACAAAGTTAGTAGCATGATTAAGAGAACCAAGTTATAGGGAAAGGCTAGAAACCTTATATTTGCCCACCTTCGAAAAGAGTGAGAGGTAACCCGATCATACCCTTTAAGTTTTTAAAAGAGATTGATGAAGCAGACATTGAACAGTTCATGGAGAGGTTTAGGGAGACAGGTACCACTCGCCATAACGTGAAATTAAGCAAAGATCCTTTTAATGATGATGTGGGAAAGAACTTTTAATACTATAAGAGCGGCGAATGGAATAGAATGAATTAAGACGTGGTTAATGCAGATAGCATAGACATATTTAAGAAGTGTATGATTGCAAAGAATGTTTAAGACGTGGGGCCTCGCGAGTGTAAAACTTCCTATTCACGCGGTACAAATACGTAATTGCACGCACACACACACACACACACACACACACACATATATTTTATGTTTAAGTGAAACAAAATGTGATAATGTTGACATGATTAATGTTATCTCAAGTATGGAAAATCTTGGATATGACATTGCATATAAAAACAGGCATGAACTT
>JAYMFT010019995.1:0-16465 GCA_038088735.1 Panulirus argus
CCCTCTAAGGCTCAGTCCCTTGTTCTTGACGCTACCTCGCTAACGCGGGAAATGGCGGATATGTATGAAAAAAAAAATGAATATATATATATGTTGATCACACAAGTCTGTGTTGATAGTTATGAAGATGAAATCGCACTTCAGTAGGAGTTCATAAAGTTTTATTCAACATTTACTGTATTTCAATAAATGTGGCACATGTTTCGTAAAAGCAATCTAACATATCAGGTGCTAATAATCAACAAAGTTATTTTAATCCCAACGTCACACACGGGATGCCGTCTGGTGCCTAGCCTCATATACCTGACACTGTTGGCCTGACCGACTGTGACCGTTAAAGGGAGAGTGGGGTGCCTTGTGGTTAGAAGGGGCGGAGGTTGACCCGGGAAGCTAGATGCCTCTTGGACAAATCCTTTAGGCTTTTTTTTTTTTTTACCAATCTTTGATAACGATTTGGTTGATGATAGGATGGGGTTTATAGTTGCCTGGGGGCAAAATAAAGTTCTTAGTATTTGCAATAAATATTGATTCATTGATGTTACGAGTGGCATAGTCCGCGGATGGGTATAAGAAAACTGGATTTGTAAGGTCTACAAGGTGATCGTTTTCATGACAGCGTTTAGCGATCGCATTTTTGTGGTCATCCCTTCGCCCTGAGAGTTGGTGCCAGTAGCATCTCTAAGTTACAACTTTTCCAAATTGGCCAATGTATACACCTTTACATGCCTTACATTTGACGACATAAACACTCCGAATTGTTGGATGATTTGGCCTACTTTTTATTAAGGTCTTACTGATAGTGTCATTGTACTGTAAGGCAATGTTACAAGCACTGTTTCTTAGTACCTGTCTGACATTAGCTAAGTTGGGAGAATAATGCAACACTAAACATTTAGATCTATCATCATTTGTCACATCATTGTTTTTAGATGCATAGAATGTTTTCCTAGCTTTCCAGAAAGCCTTGTTTACAAACCAATTAGGATAACATAACTGCTTAAAGATATGTTTTATATGACTACATTCATCTACCAGGTTTATGGGATCACATATCTGTAGTGCTTTTAAAAACATAGACATAACCAGTGACATTCTTTTAAGAAGAATCATGCACTAAAAAGTAATAAATATAGCTCTCAGAGTTGGTAGGCTTCCTGTAGATCTTAAAGAACAAATGATCAGATTCCCTAGTTATCAGCACATCAAGAAACGGCAGCTTTCCTTCATTTTCCCATTCAGTCTTGAATTTGATGGAAGGGTGAATATTATTTAAATCATTAAAGAAAACATCATAATCTTGGGAAGATGGCCATAAGGACCACACATCATCAACATATCTAAAGCAGACTTTTTGATGATAATTAATTAAAGTTAGAATTTCAGTCTCAAAGTATTCCATGAATAAGTTACTGAAAATAGAACTAAGTGGATTTCCCATGGCAAGACCAGATTTCTGTCTATAAAAATTACCTTCATCATCTTGGAAAACATTATTGGAAAAACAAAGCTCTACTAATTCAATGAAAGTTTTCATGGGCAGGGGCAGGGCAAGACCTTTATCAGGCAACCTCCTCCTTGGATAAATGATGGTTTCATCAATGGGTATCTAAGTGAAAAGGGAATTCACATCAAAATCAGTGTTATGATCAGGCAAATAAATGTTCCTAACTTTGTTTACAAAATCAGAGCTATCACTAACATGCAATGGGGAGATTTTTCCTTGAACAATGCTAAGGTGTTTTGCTAACCTTTTACATAAACTAAAACCAAAGGAATTAACAGAGGAGATAATTGGTCTCAGGGGCTATCCATCTTTGTGGGGACAGAACGATGAACCATCTTTACTGACTTGAGAATGTCCTAATGCTTATTTAACAACTGGTTAAGTCTAGAGTTGAAGGTCATTTAAAAGATCCTGTAGTCTACATCTGTAGTCCACTGTATTCAAAATCACGAACTGGCTAGTCTTATCTGATTTTGTGATATGAATATCTGTATTTTTCTTGAGGTTTACAGTGGCACTGTGGAATATATGTGGCATGTCACTACACTTAGAAACACTTTCATTGGCCAAGGCACTTAGAACTGAGCCAGATACGAAATCAAAATCTTGGTTGGTGTTATTGGTGGATTTCACGATAGACTTATTAATAAATTTTTCATACTAAAAGTATCAGTGGCTTTGAAATGAAAAGAGAATCCAAATCTTAGAGAAAGTTTTTCATCCTGCCTTAGGAATAGGACGAAAGATTGATGATATTCTTATCTGGGTTTGATGCTTTCGCCCATAAACTTCTGTAAAAAATCTTTTCTGTTTTCCATTCCAGATGGCTCTTCGTTCTGATGATCTGTTTCGTTGCTCGTCTTCTTGCCTTACTCATACGGTTGGCCGCAACAACTGGATCTACACAGGCGGAGAAAAACTCTCTTTTAGCGTTTCTGATGTTGTAGAAGGCCTGATTTGAGTCAGTTTTCACATTGTCTATGTGTTGTAGAAGGATTTCATGCTCTATTCTGCCATATGGAGTTTCCTCTTTCTTATGGAGGGCACATGGGATTAGAGTGCTTGGTATTATTCTATTCCTGAGGCATTCTTGTAGGAATTTGTGTTGTAACTTCTTGATGTTGGCAAAGAGGAAGGCACGACGATACTTACTCAACCTTATCTCTTTTTTTTATGTATATCATTATCTTTTTCCAAATTTTTTCATAGCACTGATGATCCTTTTTGGACAATTTGGAACAACTGGCTTTGACAAATTGTCATACACTACACCTCTATAAATGTTAACTTCATTAGATAATTTACTGTAATTTTCCAAATTACAAAATGATCTTACAATATCAACAAAGTTAACTTCTTTGTTAGGGCAAACAAAACGTAAACCATAGCATAGGACACACAGAAATTCCTTGTCAAGTTGTTTATTTGACAGGTTCATCACAAAGGAAGGGTTTGTGTTTTTAGTCAAATCATTGTTATCTTTAAGATATTTTAGTTTCCTTAGAACAATGTAGGTTTTGTTAACAAACTTAATGATATCCACGCTGAGTTTGTTTTCAAACTGGTAAGTTTTCATGCTTCATTCTTGTTTGCAAATGTCCTAGTCGATGAACTCTTAGAATTTTTGGGTGATATCTTGGATAATATTAATTTACCTTTTTCAAATTCTGTGTTTATTAAATTGATAAAACTGTGTACAAAATACTGCGTATTTCAATTTCATGAAGAATATATGCTCGGAAAATTGACATAGCGATGGGTAACCCTCTTTCGCCACTATAAATTAATCTTTACATGGAATTCTTTGAAACAAAATTACTAAGGAATATCTTACCATCTAAGGCAATTTGGTTTAGGTATGTAGATGACGTTCTTTGCGTTTGGGCAACAAACGAAAATTTACAAAGAGTTCTTTTTATTCAACAATTAAGTGCCTTCTATCAACTTTACTGTGGAAGTGGAAAATAATCATATGTTGCATTTTTAGATTGTTTGATCCATAGGGATAGAAGCATGTTTAAGTTTAGGATATACAGAAAACCCAGCAATGTTTGTTCATATATTCATTATTACTTAGCTCAACATGACAGAGTTAAATCATAATCATTAAAGTCGATGTTCCTTACGGCATTGCTCATATGTAGTCCGGAATTCACTGAAGATGAGTTTGAGAAGATGTATTCTATCGGATCTAAGTTAAAGTATACTAAACCTTTAAGTTTGCGAAGAAATCATTTTATAGGATTAAACCCAAACCTCCCCTTGATACCAAGAATCTTTTAGTTCTTTTTAGTGATAATTTTACAATCCTTCGCAGGTTGTTTAAATCCTATAATGTAAATGTAGCCTTCAGCAAAATCAATTCTATAAAGAATATCTTAATCAAAAACTCACAATAAAAATTTTGCAGGCTGTGTTTACAGAATACCTTATAAAAACTATAATATCTTTTATGTTGGGCAAACTGGTAAGGAATTTTATGTTAGACTTAAGAAACATAAATGTGGTATAAGAAGAGGACAAAAATCAAATGCTTCTTTCAATCATGTAAATCATAACCATCGTATTGACTGTAGTAAAGCCAATTTAGTTATTAACTGTAACTACTTTACGAAGAAAAATATCACTAAATCTTCTATTGTTAAATGCACAAAGTATTGTAGCATTGATATTAGTGAAGGTCTAAACAAACTTGACAGCTTTTTTGTAGGCAAATTTTGTAAACAGTTCCTTTTTTCTTGTCCGCCATTTCCCGCGTAAGCGAGGTAGCATTAAGAACAGAGGACTAAGCATTAGAGGAAAAAATCCTCACTTGGCCCTCTCCTCTGTTCCTTCTTTTGGAAAAGTGAAAAAAGGAGGGGGGGATTTCCAGCCCCCTGCTCCCTCCCCTTTTAGTCGCCTTATATATATATATATATATATATATATATATATATCTGGCCTCCCATTTTCTATAGTAGATCATGTTCTCTATGTAAACATTAGTCTAGCCCAGGGCACCAAGGCATGCAGACGCACTAACCCGTTCAGTCTCTGTATATATCAAATTAGTCTTCTCTGTAAAGAACCCCTTTCATTAGAACATACAAGTTGATCACTGAACACAATGAGCAAACTATAAGAGGTATTAACCCTAACAAAAAGTAGAGGGATATAGGCTTCTAACCCCTATATATCTGGGAGATACTTTTATGGCCTGCAGACAAAATGAGCTTGGATAGAAAAAATCCAAGAATGGTTATCACATCTGATATCTTTATAACTTGAAAAACTAATCAGATTGTAAGGTAACTAAATTACCAATAGGCATTTGTAAGGTAACTAAATTACCAATAGGCAAACATTATGATACAGTTAAACAATGAAGATTAAGTTTTTTCATAAGATCTGCACCATTATTCAAAATCCATGTCGAATATGCAGCCATGGTCTGGTCTCCCGATCCTTTTACACACATGAAGATGTTAAGAAAAGCTACAGTTTAAAATCTATGTGGGGTATGGATAAAAAAAGATTCATATGCATAGGACTAAACAGAAGACTCAAAACTCACCTGCACTTGCTTTCTGTGATTTAATTACTTCTTGTAATTTCTGACTGGCACTTTTTTTAACTTCCTTAGATGAAGGAAGACTCTTCTCTGCCTTATTATCTGAAGATGTCTTAATAATCTTCATACTCCCATGAACTTCTTGTGCAGTAAATCCTACATCTGAAAAGGAAATAACAGGTATCTATAGAAATGTGTGGGCTATGTACGTGTGAATTCATAAGTAATCAATTATTTAACCCAAGGCCCTTCCTATGGGGCTCCTAAAGCTTCAAGGCTGGACTCCAATCAGGAACAGAGACATGATGGACTCTTTCGAGGGAAAAAATTGCCTGACAAGCCTGTACTCCTTTTCATCCACTGATAATAATACAGCCTCACCAAAGGTAACTTTTCATTTGTGGTATAAATGTATGCAGACAATAGCTGATAATAACCATTTGTCTGTTTCCAGGTGCTATCTCGCTGTGCACCACTCTAACTCTCTGATGGTGCATGCAGAGGAAAAAGGGCACCTGCCAAATTGGAGTGGCATGAAAATACTTAGCAAGGGCAGTTCGAGAAAAGTAAGAAACACAACTGAGGCGGCTAAAAAAAAAAAAAAAAAAAAAAAAAAAAAAAAAAAAAAAAAATCGAATCACTGGGAGGGTTTTGTGTGCCTTACTAGAGTGGCCATGAGACAGATCACTGTGGCAGAGGTGGCAAGATCAAGCTTGACAGAGACAATGAAGTCAGTCACAGCAGGGCTGGCCAGATGGAACATGGCAGAGACGGCAAGGTCAAACACCAGGTGCAACCATTCAGGAGGTCACACCAGGTACCCAGGGGGTTGAAGGCTGATGATGACACGTGTATAAGCTGGAGTCCTGTTCTTCTGTTCTTATTCTGTGATTAAGACTCTGTCGAAACTTTAGAATCTGTATGGTGTTTAACGCCAAATCTGTGTTTCTCTCACCCAAATTTGGAGAAGGATGGATGGAGTGCAAAATATTCTATGCAACTGGGGGATGAACATGCAGTAGGGTGAAAGGCATGCAAGGGATAGAGTGAATTGGAATGGTGTGGTATACAGGGGTCGACGTGCTGTCAATGGACAAGGACATGTGAAGCATCTGGGGTAAACCACGGAAAAGGAGCTGTGGTTTTGGTGCATTACACATGACAGCTAGAGAATGGAAGTGAGCAGATGTGGCCTTTCTTTGGCTGTTCCTGGCATAACCTAGCAAACACGGGAAAAGATAATCAAGTATGAAAAAAAAACCCATTACCTTCTTGACCCAAAAGTTCCTTCTATGGGGCTCCTGAAGTGCAGAGGAAGCCAGCCATATACACCAGGCAGGACAATAGGTGATACAACGTGGTGATGTTTACGAAGTTAAAAAAGGGCAACTGAGGAGTAACTGTTTGGTGTATGCATTGAAGAAGTTGCATCTTGGGCATGGGGGTCTTGTGATATGTTGAAATGGTATCTGTAATGTTGGAGCAATGGGAGGAGTCCACAATGCTGACAGGAAAGGTCAACTTATTCATGTCTGAGGAATGTAGTTTCTTTTTCCACAATGCTGACAGGAAAGGTCAACTTATTCATGTCTGAGGAATGTAGTTTCTTTTAAGTTGATGTCTAATGGGGTGGTGTCTAATTCTGTGCTGGAAGGTAGTTGTTTAGTGCTTGTCAGGTCATTTCACTGTGTACATGTCTTGTCATTTGGGTGTTTGTTGGGGCAGAGGTATCGGTGAGTATAGGTTTTTGAAATGTGAGGCAGAGATCAGGTTTATATTTGCAACTGCTCTTTTGGTGGTTACTTATGGAGTGGTTTGTATCTGAAGGCTCTGGCGCTACTGCAAAGAACCGAGTTCCAAGCATAATGAGGAGAGACTAGATTGGAATATTTTTGGTTCAGTGTGCAGGTACTGAATGTCTGTGCATACTGGGCATATTTTAAAGACATGTCTAGGATGTTAAAAATACTTACTTTCTGTCATATCTACATCATTTGTACAAAGAGCTATAGAGGAGAGATCTTGCTTAGATTCAAATTTTGGTCTCACATATTCTTCACTTCCCACTGCAGTCTTTGAGTTTTCTGTAATTTTAGAATGGAATATTAAAAGAAATACTCTCATAACCACATGAAAATAGTAAGGCAAACATTAATGAATCAACTATTTAGACAAATGCTTTTTGCTTAGGAATAATACTTTATAAATTCAGGCATACTCAGAGAAAAATGCCAGAAATAAACTAAATAAACAACAGTGGTAATGGGGACAGTAAAATGATAGTGTGCAGCAGCAGGGAGTCAGTGATAGCTTATAAAAAATGCTGAGTGGAATTACATTTTCTTGTCAAGTTTAACTTTCTCTTTTTTCTTTAACAGACAACTCAGTCATGGGCCAATCAGGCCTCCTGTTGTTTGTCTTTCTCATGTAAACTGTAAACAGTGATGGGTGCTATCAATGAAGATCCCAACATATCTTTCATTGCACTTTAATGATTCACATACACAAATGGGATGACTGTGATGTTCCACTTAAACACAATAACTGGACCTTATTTGATGAATTGCAACATGAAAGTATGGTATCACAAATGAAGATGCCATGACAATGATCTCTCTTTCCACATATTCCTTAATGATCCCAGAACCATAACCCTATCACCCACCCACCCTATGACTCATAGTCCAGTTTGCTGCCATGTCCACTGCCAGTATTCTAGAATTTTCTTCATTTCAACATACACCCTAACTAACCTGTCTCTTTGCACTGCTAAACCTAATAACCTTACTTTTACTCACATATACCCTCAATTTTCTCCTTTCACACACTCTCCCAATCTGACACCAACTTCTGCAGTTTCTCATTTGAATCTGCCACCAGCACCATGTCATTAGCAAACAACAACAGACTAAATTTCCAAGGTCACCTAACCTCTTCATATTTGCCCCCCCTCTCCAAAGCACATGCATTTACTTCCATCATTAACCCATCAATAAACAAATTAAACAGCCATGGTGACATCACATAACCCTGCTGCAGACACATCTTCACCTTGATCCTTATGCCCTCCTTTCTACCTCATCACTCACACACCTTACTCTCTTGATAAAAACTCCTCACTGCTTCTGATAGCTTTTTTCTCACCCCTTGCTCCAAATATTTGTAACTGAAAAATAAATATGAGCTATCAGAAGTAGCATTTTTGTCTTGAGCTGTGCAACCCTTATTACTGTACAATGTAACCTGTTAAAGCAGTCTACATTAGCAAAATGGCTAAGTACTAGCAGCTGAAACATTTCAAAGTAACAGGCATTTAGGGAGCTGTGCAACCCTATTTACTGTTATGACAATACAGCAGTTACTATAAGCAGAATGGCTGAAGTGCAAGCAGCCAAAATAAAAGGTGTGTAGTTCAGTGTGGACACTGGAAAAAAGGAAATCATCAGAAAACTTACTATTGTACAAGAAATACTAAGGAAGATAACTGGCAGAGTGATGGCTATGGTGTGAACATCTGGAAACAACTAATGTTATCTAAATAACTACAAAACTGTATCTGTGAGAGGCGAATAAGAAAGGACATTTAAGGAAAACAGGTATAGTGTAAATACAAAATGAACAACAGGTACATGGAAAGGATGTTTCAAAAAACATCTGCAGAGATGTATACAGATGAAGGCATGGAAAGGAACTTCTTTAAGAACAAGCCTGCTGTAAGACAGGATAAGGCAAATACTGACATACTTGACTTATCACTTTAGAGATTTAAATATAAAAAACACACAAGTTCATAAATTCCACAGTGTTAAGACCAGTGCACAATGCAGTCTCCATCTCTCATACCAATGAAGAGGTAAAACATTCAAAATATTGCCAAAATATCCAAGGTCTACCTACCATTTCCTATGGCTTTCTCTTCCTTCACACCCCCATTACTCAGATACCGGTGCATACGCTTGAGAACCTTCTTCTGTGATTTACTCAGCTTTAGATCGAAAGCATCACACCTACAAAAGGGCTTATTGGTAAATGTTTGTTCCATCAACAGTTTTCCTTTGAAATCAAATGCAAGTTCATATAATTACATGAAAAAATACAACATAGCAACCCTTGCTACTGCTCTTAAATAGATAATTTTCACACTGTTCTTGGAGAAGATTCTGCACAAATCATCCTGCAAGTCACTAAGAAATGATTCACACAAATCTGCACATCAGCATGCCACAAGGTTTAAGTGTGCAAATCACAGCATATACAATCTAGAATTAGTTACTCTGACAAACTTAAAAAATGACAGGCACGTCTGTCCAAGTATAAGAAAACACTGTTTGACACTTTCATTGTACACTCTTTCTGAAAAGTTGATTGCTCCATACGCAAAAGTGAAATTCCAAAAAATAAGTTCCCCTTATAGAATACCCCTATACCATACATTATGAAGAAAATACCAATGCAGTAGTATAATTTACTCATTTTGAAGCAGGAGTGTGAATTATGTGCAATGGATGGTGGTACAGACCATCCTTACCTATGTAAGTATATGATGATTATGCTTTTTTTTTATTACATGTGATTTCACACACTCCATACGAATCATACATGTTTTTTTTACATAAGAATTTCTTAAGAGATAGATGAGGATGATGACATAAAGTCCTGCATACACTTTTGTAGTAGTAGGACATAAAATAGATCTAGAGTACTGAGCCAATGACCAAGATGGTCTGAAACATGAGTAGCATGGTCAAAAATATGATCTAAATTGTTAAGTATCGGAAAATGCAATAGTTTCAGTTCTCCCACTACCTGTTTGGAAGGAATTCAGCCAATCTTTTTGGCATACTGTTCTTTTGAGTCTTCTACAAAGAGAACCTATGCTAGAGGATGTGAAGATGTCAATGCACTAATTCAGTAGCTATAAAGCAGTCATAAGAGTACAGTAAGTGAAAGAGGAAAATGCTAGAAGCTCTAAGACATGTAAGTTCAGAGATTCAAGGTCCATTATGAATTCAACAGGCATGCTGGTATTGGAATAACTGCAAAATCCTCATATGGAAAGGAATCCTGAATGCAGTACAAACTTTGAAACGAGATGACTGACAGAATAATACTTGCTAAATGGTTTTCAACAGAAAAAAGATAAGTAGAGACAACAAGTCTTGCCAAAATAACAAAAAACTTAGGTCTACAAAAAGGGTTATGATCTTTGGAAGAGTCAGAACTGCTGCAGTCTGAGGCATAACTAAGTTAATAATGGGCATAAATCACATACTGTTATATATCATTTCACAGGTGCTACTGGATTCAGCATGCTCAGGTTACATCGCCAGTGAAAAGTCACCCTTGGCAAGGCTGTATCATTGGGAGTATAATCTCTTCAAAGAACTTTATATTCCAAGGTCTACATTTCTCTGCAAATGGAAGCAATGCAGCCTTGGGCTACAGGAGCCTTTAGAAAGAATCACGGGAAATACTACGACTCTTTTATTGAAACTGGGCCTAGGGTAATCATAAAATATCAAACAGAGGTCCTAAACCTAAAACAATTTTACCAACCAAGATTTTGAGTGTACATGCTTATAATAATGTAGACCATCTTACTAACCATGGCATCAAGTTTTGAGTATTTATGGTTTACAATGGCACCATCAAAAATTTTTCCATGCACCGGGTGAATGCCATGTAGCTGAAAGCTGCTTGCAACTTGCAACCCAGCCTGGACAACTACCAATTTTAGGCAAAGGCAGAAGTGTCATAACTAGGCAGTGCTGCTAAGGAATGTATGTTGCTAGCCTTCTGGACAGTGTAGCTGGCTAGCTGATATGTGGGAGTATACTGATGAGGCATCTGGTATGACATGCTGCCATCATATAATCATTACCTTACAGTTTTGTACATCTTTTCTTTATGTTCTTAAAAATAAATATGTTGTTTTTGAAGTATAACACGCTTATCTTTAACTCGAAGTGTTCATGATAGGACCTAAGGTATGTATCTCATGAGGCACTCCCCCTAACCCCAAGTCTCCCACAGTCCCTGTGCCCTGCCAACCACAAAGTATTCCAAGAACGTAACTCCTGCAGCTGGCAAGGGACTTCTGTATAAATGCTGTCTGCATACCACATCTGCTACTCATCTATAAAGTAATAAGATCAATTCAAAATAAATAAAGTTACAGGCTGCATTGGCTAAGTGATCAGTGAAACCCAGCATAGTACATGTTTGGCAGCACAAGCACATATGGGGCAGCAATCTCAAGGTCAAATGTTCCTGAATGAAACAGCAAAGGGAAACTTTTTTGAGAGCCATGGGGTAATTTTGAATTTCATAGTCATGTGGTATAAAAATCTACATGGATATCAAAAGTAAAAGTGACTAGTTTAACATTCCTTACTTTGCACACTGGTATTTCCCTGATAAGTTGATGTCTACAACCTAGTTCCCACAAAATGTATGAATTCATCAAAAAGCATAGGCAAATAGGCAAGCATACACACACACTCTCTTTCGCTGCCAACAAAAATAATTCTAACAATCACTGGTCTGACATCATAAATGCATTAGTGGTCATTTCTATATCTACCTCAAGTTTAAATAATTTTTACAGCATGCAGTATCACAAAACTATATATCTCCTAAAACCTCTCCAAGGTCATATTATTTCATAATTTTCTATATAACTATTCAAACTTGTATTCAAAAATTCTCCATATCTCTTACCTTGTATATTTTCTAAATTTTCACCTGTTCTCTTTCCATTACGGAAATATGATTATTCTTAACTGTACACTTGGCTAAATCAACCTTTTTTTCTCATGATTTTTTGAGGGGAAAAAACTTTATTTTTTAGCACCGGAGTCTAATACCATAAAATGTGACTATTGCTTGTGACATCCAAATTCAAAATCATACTTTAAACAAGATCAATAACATACTTGATAGTATACATAGGGCAACACGTCTTGTCCATTGTAGGCTTATAGCAATATTTACCACTCCGTCGCCAACCACGGTCAATCAAGTCTTGATATGCATTAACAGACATCTGGTGAGACCACATACCTACAAAGAAATATAATCCAGAACTGTTCTTTTTTATGTGCTTTACAAAGAAAAATTGTGTATGTATAACGAATACTTTAAGCCTATATATCGTCAGAAATATATTCAAATTAAAAAATTTCTCTGGCAAGTCATTTACACAGATCAAAAACAGCAATATGGCAAGTTATTTACATAGATCAAAAACAGCAATAGTCTCAACACAGCTTTGAGAAATCCTAAAACGAGCTCTCCGTTCTCTCCCAGTTAGGTAGCTTCCCTACCACTGTTCTGTGATGGACAGTATCATAGGCCTTCTGATGATCCATGAGTATAAAATCAGACCATTTCTCTATAATGCTCCTTACTCCTTCAGAGGAATAAAAAAATACTGCATACATTACCCTCCTGAATCCATACTTTCTCTCACTTAACCCTTTAACACTGATAAAGAAGGATCTTCACAATATGATCAACCTCCACAAAGATTTCTGCACCGAGAATTCCTGCCCACAATCTCAGGGATATTATTTGGGTAAGGGAGTGAGGGAAGTTGTATATGGGTACCATATGCTTCAAGAGAACAATCACTCAGTTACTCCAAAGACAAGAGAGGGAAGAGAAGAGTGCATTTTCAAACACACTTTAGTACACTTTATTCTTTCATTCTATACGGTTTTACAAAATCTATACTTTCACTCAGTTTCCTTTCAAACACCATTACTTTACTTTTACTCGCATTTACCTTCAATCGCCTAAATTTACACTCATCATAAAACACATTTACAACCCTCTGCAACTCCTCTTCATTCTCAACAAACAATACAGTATCATCCACAAACAGGCATTAAGTTTAATGCTTCCAAGACCCTATTTCTATCCATCTTTCTATTGAAAATTCCTCACAACTCTCGTATTTCCTTTGACAGTTCTGTAATTCCACCTCTTGCCTCGATGAATATTGTTGGTATTACTGTAACATCCACTCTTTCTTGGAAACCTCACATTATGGGAATACCTAAGTCTGCCTCTAAGAAGCTGGGTGTCCTGTTTAGATGTCGGAACTTTTTACCTTTTGAACTGTTGCTCCGTTTATACAAGGGAGTGATTCGTCCTTGTATGGAGTACTGCTCTCACATTTGGGGTGGTTCTAGCTATGTTTCCTTACTTGACAGAGTTGAGTTGAAAGCGGTCCGGCTTATAAACTTTCCCAGGCTAACTTCTAAACTTGACTCCCATGCCATATACTGCAATGTTGGTACACTTTCCCTCTTCTACAGGTATTACTATGGCTTTGCTCCTGAGAGCTGGCTGCATGTGTGCCCCCATCACTAGCTAGACCACGCAATACTCAGCAAGCTGCTGCGCCACATGATTATTGTGAGGCCATCGTCAACTCAAAAATATGGGGTTCAAACCAAAGTGGGTAATACACATAAAAAGGAAATCTACAGAACCTATGTAAACCTGAATCCCCTAGCAGTCAATATTTATCTAATTTTTAGTATTCTAACTGAAAGATAAGTCATGCTCATGGAAACGTAATGACAATCTAGTACCGGATGTTAACAAACTGATAACATAGTGAACAGGCATGCATTCCCAGCAGGAAAAAAATATAATGTTGGTAAATTTCTACTGTCATCTTTGCTGCTAGGCAAGGTTAGGTGGGGCTTTTAAAAGTTCTGATCATATTCTACAGTGAGGCCTTTATAAGTTCGGTTCATACTCTACAAGTGTTTCACATACTTATAAACTAACCTCATATTTAAAAATCCTGTTCATATTCTACAAGTGTATCATTTACTTATAAATTAACCTCATATTCCTTTTGAAGTACATAATTCTTAACACCTTATTTAATACCACTCAATACACTAAAAATACTTCAATTCATGCTCCACACATATCTCTGTAATCACAATAAATTACATAATGCACCTAAAATATAAGTAACAGTTTCCCAAAGTTAGTTTCGATGTGAAGCTAAACTAGACCTAAGAATAACCACGACTGTTTGGAAAGATCCCTTCTGAAAGCCTGATGTTTAACAGAAGTTTCACCGACACTTTTAACCCACCACCTTGCGTGTTCCTTTGGCCTTTTCCGATTTCAAACTAGTTATCAATGAATTAATACATACTGAAAGTCATTCTACGCCCGTCTAAATCACCTCTAAATGTAAAAAATGTAATGATACCCGTTGAGCCAATTCATAAAGAAATATAGTGGCGGCACTTGTCCGAAATTTCATCCAAGAACCTCACAAAAATTTCAGTTGGTTAAGACAACTGCTTCAACTTAAACCTTTACATGTAAACTCCAATTTTAATATATCCCTGTAACGCCAAAAAACATCTTAATAACCTGCTGTTACTGCTTCGTGAAAATGGGCTACTCATTACTCATATACCACATTTAATATTACCATGACTAAAATTTGTGTCCTTGGATTTACAGTAACCACACTTATAGCCACTGTGGTCCCGCATGTACTCCACAATCGTAAAGGAATTATCTTTTTCTTCTGCCATGACAACTCCTCCTTATGTTGACAGAAACTCAACTGAGATCAGTGGGACCTGAGTGGGTTGGGAAGTAAAAGGATTCAATCCCAGCTAACAAACCTCTGGCTACCATTCAGGCCAACAACTATTCTTAATAGCAGCCATCCTTGCCAGTGACCATCCCATCCGAAGTGGCGCTACACAGCTGAAGTGCTATGTACTCCATAAGTATACTATAGGATTTGCCGTTTCATCAGTTTCAGTTTCAGTACTTTATTCCTTGATAGAGGAATCAGGGGATCCTAGTGCTGTCACTAGGTACCCCTGTGCAATAATACCAGAAGCATGTGGCGTCACCGCGAGTCAGTTTCATCTTACTTTCCTTAATAACTTTCATTAGAATTATTTTTGCAACGAAAATCACTTATATTTTGCTGAATCGATATTAATATTACTCGATTTTTTGTTTCATATAATGATTCCGAAAGTTGAGCCAATCATGATAAAGTTAAACTGTATCTGCTGACATCATCAGAACAATAATAAAGAAGTAAATTAAGCAGTTTCAGGAGTGGTAGAGTGTATCAGATGTCAGCTTAAAAAATGCGCCAAAAATATTTAGAAAAACAGAAGCATATGTTTACTGGAGAATGTATATGAATGGGTCAATAGACATACCTTACAGAAGGAAGGTCTTACGAATATGTGGCGTAGGCGTAGGAGAAAAGCTACAAGAACTAGAAGCAGCTAAGAATTTTCTATCAAGAGTACAAGGCGTTGAGAGTAGGCAGAGAGGAGAGAGAGAGAGAGCAGTTCCAGGTGAAGGTAGGTCTGCAACAGGGAATGTGATGTCGCCATGGCTATCTAATTTGTTCATTGATGAGGGAGGTCAATGCAAGGGCCTAGAAAGTGAGTGTAGCTATCAGGTTCATCAGATGACAGGGACAGGTTGATTAGGGTGTGAGTATGACTGCAGGAAATTTGGAGGAAGTGGAGTGTTTTACATACTTGGGAATGGAGTTAGCAGTAAATGATCTGTGGAAGGGGAGTGAGTCATTGGGTGGGTGAGGAGGCAAAAATTTTGGGAGGAATAAGGAATGTGTGGAAAGTTATTTTCAAGGTATGGTAGTCCTAACGAAGTACGGATGCAAGGTCAACGTTTTCCATGGTGCACTATAAATGTAAATTTGGCTTTCATAATTGTTAATTATTGATATATAGTACATTATTATTTGCGTTCATAAGATTATAGAATTTTCATATTACATAAATGGCACGTTTTGTATTTTTGAGACAAAAAAGTATTTATATTTCCATGTTTTGACATTTTGTAGAGTTCAGTTTGTTTCAATACTTTATTCCTTGATAGAGGAACCGGGATCCTAGTGCTGTCATTAGATATCCCTGTGCAATAGTACCAGAAGCATCTGGCAAGTGCCGCGAGTACATATAAATATAAGAAAGGTGCTTACTAAAGCCTAAGGAAGTTAGGATTTCCTTCAACGCAACATCAATGTTATTTACATAATGTCTGGCGAGGATGGGGAGGGTCATCGCGTTTCCGTCAGAGGGTTGTGGAGTGGCGGTCCAGCAGGCGTTACGGAAGAGTTGTGTGTGGGGACATCTTAGAAGGCATTGGACAAGGGTGCGGCTGTTGGGTCTTTTGCATAATGGACAAGCGCGTTGCTCGGGGAAGGCGAGGATGCCAATCTCCCAAGCAGTCATACCCGATGATGATACCGGCATCAATCACGTCCCTTATCCGTGACCCTTTCCCATAGACATGCAAAAGCTCCTCACAACTCTCGTATCTCCTTTGACGGTTCTGTAATTCCACCTCTTAACTCAATGAACATACTTGGT
>JAYMFT010020006.1:0-16465 GCA_038088735.1 Panulirus argus
AATTTATATATATATATATATATATATATATATATATATATATATATATATATATATATATCTGACTTAAGTGGAAACATCGTCTCCTTGAATTACCCTGCGAGTCTGACCGACTGTACCAACTACAAGCCACGTTATGTGTACGAAGCTACGACCCTTGAAGCACGACGCTGTGACCCTTGGGTATAACGGACTGACCCTAGAGGTCGTACCGTCGAACTGACCCAGCAGGTCGTACCTTAGGGTCGTAGCATCGTGCTGCTTTACTATTCACTGAGAAGACAAAGCTCATTCGTGTCTGGTATACCACTGCGGAAACGAGGTCGGTCGCTGTGTGTGGCACCACTGAGGAAATAAAAGTTCACCCGCGTCTGGCGAAAAAGAAATCGGGAGTCGGGACGGTGATTAATCAGGGGCGGGGGGGGGGGGGATTTAACTTGCCCGTTCCCCCCAAACATATTTTTTTCTGCAGAGGTCCTATGGGCCGGCACCATTAGGCTTTCGAGTGCGTTAACATTTTTCCCCCCCACAACTCGACCCTCCCCCCACCTCCCTGTGACTGACCATTACATCAACCCCCCCCCCCCCTTCCCCCCCCCCCCACACACACACTCGTACCCCAAAGCCCTGTTCTCCCCTGAACGCACCTCTGTAGTACTCAAACCAAATACAAGTGGAGAATTAGGGAATCTTTGGTTTCCGCACATTACGCATGGCAGCTGGAGATTGGACGTGTGCTATGAAGGTCGCTGTTCGTTTTTCTCCTGGCGTCATCCAAGCAAACCGGACGGCACGGCGACTGATAATACAACAGGTAAATACGCTGGCAGGTTTCTAGCACGCGCAGGTGATTACGTGGGCGGGTTTCTACCACTTATGGGCAAATAAGATCGCGGGTCTTCGAGCTAAGCAGGGTCTCAGGACCAGAAGACGGATGTTGTACACGAGAGGTGGAAGGAAAGGGTTGAGAATAGAAGAGGACTGACTGACTTCCGGCGCGGAGTGGGGGAGGGGGAGGGGGGTGAGGTGTCCATGAGGCACTGTGTGGCACCGGCCGCGTGACTCCCCCGCTACTGGCACCATCACCACCATGACACACAACAGGTGCCCACCCCAGCCCGTCCCGTCCCTGTGCCATGACTGCCTCGACCACCACCACCACTATGACCTGGGTGCCACCATCTCCAACACCGCGTCACAAAAAGCTTTTACAACCACTCAAGTCTGTGCCTACTACCCCTGAAAAATGTTTTGCTATGTGGACAGACAAAGCAGATTATATCTACGTACCTCAGACAGGCTGAGTAAGAGTACGGGTTGGTATGATGAAAGTGTACAAGCAGAAGAGAGGGACAATTAAAGGAAAGCTCTGTGTCCTGGACACTACAGGGAAGTTGACGAGCGCCGTACTTTGCCGAACAGAAGAGAACGTGGGAAAACTATGAAAGGTTTCGCGTACAGATTGGATGATCAAATGAGTGAAGTGTGAGAGGAAGGGTGGGCGTGGAAAGGCACTGCCTCGTGTGGGACAGCATTTTCCCTCCATTCTTTCGTTCCAATGGCTGTGCCGGACACGAGGGCCAGGCAGCGATGCCCACCAGCAAGCGCTCAAGAAGCAAAGCGCCTGAGCCTCAGGTCATCGCGGTTAAGGGGAGCTCAGACTCAGTGACGTCAGACGTACAGAGGAATACACGTTTCTTTGGCTCTTGAGGTAAAGGTCAGTTGGACTAATGGGTACAGGTCACCCAGGGTCAGTGAGCGGGAAGAACTGGACACAAGGGCACTACCCGCAACCCAGATTTTTGTTTCGTACGATGAGGAACACGAGAGAGGAAGGGGATCAAATTTCAGAGCTAGTTGGTTAACTTTTGTGACGGGGAGGAACGGACAGTGTAGAATGCAAAAACTTTAGACTTTAAAACTGAAGTATTTTGGAAACGTTACTCCTCTGAGTATGGACGCATCTGACAGCCTAGTGCTGGGGTGGCCAACTCGGATGAAACAGAGAGCCAAAACTCGGTAACCTGCACCGTCCAAGGGACCACGAATTCATCACCTGGGGACACCGGGTACCTCACACGCCCTTAGGGTGATACAACAGATGTATCTCAAGCGGGACACAGGTAAGGTGACGAGACTCCCAGTAAGGGGGTGTACAGATAAGACAAAAGCCACACCTGAAGCAAAAGAGAACAGGTAAGTCAAGCGAAGACAACAGCTACATCTGGAGGGAGACGGGGACTAGGGAAACCCCTGTAAATCCATTTTCCCGTGTCTCCGAGAGGCAGGCGTCCTGCGTAAGGAGGTTATGGAGTGACTGGATCACATTTCCCTCCCATCCCCAGCAGGTGGTGCTGGCTGCTGGTGCCACGGACACGGCAACGGTGCCTCGCCAGGGCCGCCAGGGGAGGGAGCTGGAGACCTCCCCCCTCAGTCAGTCCAAGGTCCCACACGTCTGACCCACATCTTACCAAATCCTGATCATTTCTCCCTTGAGCGGGCCGTGTTGGGTGCACACGCTCGTCCTGCAACTGTGTGCTCTCATACTCTTCCCAGGAAGGACGGACGCTAGCATACATGTACACAATGTTCCAAAAATTATACATATACCATTAACTGTTATTTCTGACACCATGAAGAATGCTGCGGCGGAAAACGCCACCACAACTGTAGGTACGCAGCGTCATTCTCAGCCTCCTTCCTGAGCGAGAGCCAGTCCCGTGCGCCCGGCCACCTTTACGTTGGACGATCCTGGATGAAAACGGCGAAACGCTTGGTTATGGCGGCGCCGTGACCTTTGACCTGACACATCTGCTATGATGATGGTGGTGCCGGGCAGTTCCACCGCTCGTCCTGCAACAGACGGGTTCTCAGCTGCACTCGCTAAAGACGCTTCTGCGCTAACCTCTCTTCGCTCCAGACCAGGGATGCAGCCAGCTCGCATCTCTCTGCCTGCCACCACGACCATCCAGAGGAGGCGCCTTACCACTGGGTAGCTGTAAACTTCCCACCATGAAAAATCACACTGAATCACCAATGACCGGCTGCAAGACTCGATCTTTACCTGTTTATTTTTTTTTTTGTGTTCTTCCTTTTACGAAAATCATTTAAGGACTCGTAAAACGTCAGCTTGCATAACGAATGACAATAGTGTAACCATTAAGTGATGAGCCGGACACTGCGAGGTCAGACCTCAGGTCAGAGGTCATAATACGTGTAAAATGAAACGAACTCAAGTATGCGCCACGAGCGTTTCTGACACTCGGCCGAACGGTTAATACTGAAATCAGTAACCAACCAACCAATCATCATTTTTCAGTCCTATGATAACGATGATGAATATCATCCATATCTATGAGAGTAAACAAAGAGAACTTCGAGGGGCAAAGCAACAAAAAAGAACGCCATGACGCCCTTTATGGGCCGTGTCACCACGAGGAAATTCAGTCACGTCAACTCCACCAATCATCTCCCGACGTGATTCAACCACAAGCCAACCTAACCTACGCGCAGGACATGAGCGTTTCTAAAACAAACCCGAGTTTTCCCACGCACGCAAGACGCCTCAACTCCTCGCAATCGAAACCACGGTTAGACGAACATAAACAAATCCGGATTCATATGCAAACAGTAAAGCGGCAATACACAAGTTGGGCACGTAAAAACAGTCTTACATGGGGGCCTTCTTGTCGGAAGGGGGTCGTGAAAACAAACCATAAGATGCCCGGGTGTAGGGGCGAACCTTGCGCGTCTGGTAGACATCCTGGTGCCTCGTTAAAACCTCCATGCAGTCACAGAGTCAAGCCCCAACCAGTGCACATCCGCACTCTCTGTTCCTCCTCCTGTTCTCGTACAGGCCTCCGGCTCACGGCCCCTTCACTGTTCTTCAACATCCTCTGTCCTCGCATCAACTCCGGTAGGATGATACGACCCGTAGGTGTAAATGGCTTGGCCTGACCTTTGACCTGAACCTTAAGCGTAGTCAAAGGTCACACGACATTACACCACTAGGTCATACCGTCATGCCCTCCCTGGGGTCATACCGTTAAGGTCAGGAGTCGCATCGCCTTACCTCAAGATAGCTTGAGGCACACTGAGGAGGGCTGCTGGCGCTCACACTTTCAAAAGTACTAGTGTCAGCGACCGAATGTACGACGATTTCACACTGAGAGCGTCCTATTGTTGACCCTACAATAAACTGTAGCCATGTATCGCCCTTGGAAATACACGGGGGGAGGAGGTGGATAATGTTTATATATGGCGTTCACAGCAGTAAGTTGGTTCATTAGCGACAGCCGCTAATTATCAATATAATGACGACGACGACAGGAAGAGCGAGTAGCGGGAAGTCATCAAAAGATACTGACGTACGTAAAACGCGAAACAGTAACAGTGTCCGCTCAACACGATAGCGGCAGGATAACAACAGCGAAGAATTCTACCCTACCGACGGACAGCGGACACCAGGCAGTCTACGCTACGACAAAGAAACCAATAAAATATCGGCAATTACCGGACACGGGAATCGGCAACGTCCGAACGGTACAGGGAGGGTCATATAAGCAATCCGGCATCGGCAGGGCCATACGATATGCGGCCTAAGCTACACCTCCCGACCACAGACCCCCTCGAGCCACGACACTCGCGCCGTGAGAGCTGCCATTCAAGACCTCCGTCTTCAATTTGCCTAAGAATAGCGGATGGTGAGGCGCCGACATCCACGGCCACTTTAGATTATTATTAGGTACGCCGGGGCCCTTGTCCCGGTGTGGGGCCAGGAGGGGGGGAGGCGTTCTCCTGCTAAATAACAACAAACACCGGAGATAAAATAGAAGCTCTGGTTCGAGAGGAAAAAACGACGGGGAAAACGTTATGATAACGGCTATTGGCGGAGGATCTCCGGCCAGAGAGCAGTAGTACTTATCTACTATAAACACTGGATACGCATACATATCAGATGTGAGCCGTAAAATATACATACAAGATCGGTTAAGCCCGAGGCATGCGGGCAATGCCAGCCTCTCTCTGACGTCATAACAATGATGAAGCGCCATTGGTCTGGGTCCCAACAGCGGGCCGGCGCCATGACCCAATCATCTCTCATTGTGGTGCTGCTGCCAGGGTCAAACCCCCTTCACGAGAGAGAGAGAGAGAGAGAGAGAGAGAGAGAGAGAGAGAGAGAGAGAGAGAGAGACCCCGCGACACATTTTCTCACCTTCTGCCAAATACTTACAAAATATCACAACAGCTTCGGCAGAATGCAACTGCCTCAAATCTTGCATGAAATTTCCCCGTCGCGTAACCGCCGCTGGATCCCGTAACAATTGCCTTCCCTCGTGCGTGCCTTTCCCATCGCGTGGCACTAGCGTTTTCACGTCGGCACCGGAATCCTAAACACAAACAGGGCTTAAATGAGACCCACCACAGCCGACCAGCTGCAATGAGGCGCGCGCCACAATACCACAAGATAATGGCAGAGGAGTCCTCAAACACGGCCTACCGAATATTACGGGCAATATCAGTCACTCACTGTCAATGTGTAAACCTACTGCCGTGTGCACATGCCTTGTGTGTGTGTGTGTGGGTGTGGGTGGGTGTGTGTGGTGCACTCCAACAGCCCCCATCGTCCGGCGTCTCATTCTTCGCCGTTTATTTACTTTACAGGCCATCAAGCCCAGCCAGGGAGAGGAGGTCGGGCAGGCATGGGAGAGGTGAGAGTCACTGATACAATCGGGAGAGCTAACGTACGCGGGAAGGGAAAAAAGAGGGAGAAAAAACGGGTGGCGGGGATAAAGAGGGAGAGAAAACAAAGGACGGAATACAGAGGAAAAATGAATGGAGGGAGGAGGATAACACACACACACACAAACAAACATGGGTCTCCTGGACTTGTACATGCGTAAGCGGCGACTCAGAATAAGAAGAGGTGAGGGCATTACGTGTTCTGGGAAGGCCAGAAAGCCTCTGACACTGTGCATCGCAGAAGACGGACAGCCTGATTAGGTTCTGAGGCTGGCGTGGGATGGGGTCGCGGTGTACGGCTAACTGAGAAAGAGCGCTGGACACCCATGGGAGCGTCTCCCAGGTCACTACTGCTCCCACTACTGTGTCTGATTCGCCACATGACATTAGATATGATCCCTGGTGAAGTGCAGAGGAAAAATTCTAATCTTAAAAGTCTAAAGAATCATAAAGTGGCATTTTTCCTGGGTGATGAAAAACGCGACCTTCCCCTACCGTCAAAGTCAACAGCTCTCACGTGGCTAGCAGGCACTTCTTGTTAAGACAAGATGAACACGACACTCATAGATCGAGACCCTGGACAGTGCCATCACGACTGACACTTGCAGCCCGAGGCCGGGCTGGCCACACGAACACAGCTGGTTCCTGGCGACGCCCCGACTTCCCTGTGAATGAGAGCCGTGCTGAAAACGTCATGGGACCAGACGGTGCCAACACGACGCCCTGGGCCGACACCGCCCACCATTCACCGGGCACTCGGCTGCCGCCCTTGTTACGGTGGCGACCCTTCTCGGGTGGCCGACCTAGGGCGTCCCATTCCCTACCCCCCTGCCATCGGGAGTCCCACACACTCCACCCACCACAGCCCACGGTGACGACACGCCCTTCAGTAACGCTACAGTCTGTAAAGACGTCAAGAGCTCACGGTGACCTGACCCCATACGTTACGCCATAGCCCATTACGCCAACACTGACTGAGATAACATGACCCACATCGGTCGTCTGTCGAGCGAATCCTTCTCAGGTTTCTACAGCGTGGGCGAAGCCACCGCAGCCCCTGACACCCTCACAACTGCACTCCGCAAAAACTCCAATACAACGATGAAATTTACGTCAGTCAATTCATATCCTTGGGGATGGGGTAGAAGGAATACTTCCCACGTATTCCCAGCGTGTCGTAGAAGGCGACTAAAAGGGGGTGGGAGCGGGGGGGCTGGAAATCCTCCCCTCCTGTTTTTACTTTTCCAAAGGAGGGAACAGAGACGCGGGCCAAGTGACTTATAAAACACTGGAGGTAACCAGTTCACTGGGTTCCCCGACATCTCAAGCACGACGGTATGACCCTTGAGCAAGATAACGCGACCCATGGGAGTGTGACGTCTTGGCCTCTGACCCTTACCTGTCCAGTCAGAGAGAGAGAGAGAGAGAGAGGCTATACTGTTCATGAACCCGCCAGAAGAGCGACCACTTGAGTTTCCATGTAGACAACACAACAACTAAGCCCCGCCGGTCTTCACAGGTCCCACTAACCTCTAAATGGCATGCTGAGAAGCGCCACTCAGCCTCTCTCTCTCTATACTGAGGATCATCCTTTACCCTCAGTCTCCCTGTAGCTAGGGGAATCTCTTATCCTTAGTCTCTGTTACTAAGGGGTTCCCCCTTAACCCTGATCTACGAGTCAAAACATCACTATAATAGTCAGGCGAAGGTGCGGTCGTCGGCATAAACGGGCAATATAGACCCAGAACTTTGTCACATCCACGACATCTGGTCCGGGTGCTCTTGTAAACACGTCCAAAACCGCAGAAAATATACGCCAGCCAACGGGGTTAGGTATCATTTCACAACCTCGGCAGACGAATCTGCATATCAGAAAAAAAAGACAAGTGTATAAATCTGGAGTACCAGTAAATGGGCACGTCAACACAAAAACACAACAGAGGGCGTTGTCTATGTCACACTGGGGAGCCTGACCACCTTGCTCTGCCACCAGGGAATACCGTTGATCTTTTGCGCCCTCGGCGCCCGCAGCCAGGCAGGCTGGTCCGGTACGCTCTTCACCCGACCTGCCAACTTCTTTATCTCCAGTCTGGCGACAGGTTCCCGTCTGGGAGTCGACCAGCCCCGCCTACCACACTGGTCATACCCAGCCCAGCCCCGCCCACCATAATGGTCGTACCCAGCCCAGCCAAGGAAGCCGCAAAGCCTTGATTCTTGCTTCGCCAACTTCAAAATGTCTTCCATTTCGACAAACATCAGTAGCATGAAGTATTCACTTTTTTTAAAATATGAAGTGTCTTAAAACTCTCACTTTACGCTACAGAAGGCAAAGTTTTGATCTTAACGTCTTCACCACAAAGGTGCGACCCTTGAGCACGGGACAACACTAAGGGCATCTGACCTGACCTGACCCTTAAAGGTTCAGCCAAAGGCAAGACCATCATACACAAGCGTCGTACCGTCGTGCTTCCGGACTGCAGCAGAGGGAACAACAAGTGATCATTTTACCTACCAAGTAAGATCGACCTTATGTATACACACACACACACACACACACAAACGTAAACCCTGTGGCGTCAATAGCGTTAAAGCTTTTGATTTGTTTCTTCCACTCTTTTCCTTTGTTTATACGTTCAACATTCTACTTAAATTCTGGTGGCAAGATCCGATTTTCTGTCATTTCCTGGAGGGTAAAGGTACCTTCTCCCATTTTCTTTTCCAAAAGAAAACGGCCTTCCTCCACCACTAATGGCGGGAGGTCGATTCTTCTCCGGTTCCGTCAAGAAATTCCACCCTGTTAACTTCGGCCGGGATGACGTCGGGCGTCGCCGTCTCGGGTGTTGGCGGGAAATTCGGTGGTGCTTGGCCGCCGTAATGAGCCGTATTGTGGGCCGCCGGTGCCCACAATGCTACATAAAATCCGGACCGGCGGACCAGTTCGTTATGGGCGCCCTGGGGGGGGCTAGCGAAGCCAGGCGACTCCTGCTTCGCTATACACGCTGAACCCACACCCGGACAATGACTCGTAAAGTCCGACTCCCAAGACCAGTTCATTGTACAAAAAGATTTGGAATTTCTCAGTCGTTTTTCTTTTTTTTTACCTCTTTCTCTTCCTAATGCGGTTAGCGCTACGCGCTAGCCCTGCCTCGTGTCCTCAACCACTTTCTTCGGTCCAGTAATATCAAGAGGAAATCTTGTTAATAATTACCTTACTATCAAACTACAAAACGCGTTTCTCACAATAGACGGACCGCGTACCTAAAACTGTCTTGACCGGGTTACCAAATCTCTCGGCTTCGAGCAATAAGGTGACAACTGTTTACTCCAGGAAACGACGAGCAAAACAGATAAGGAGTCTGGCTGTATAATGACTCATTTGTAGTGTACAAGGAAGAAGCCTGACACCAGCAACCACCAGTGCCACCAACATCACAGCAAACTGAGACCACAAAACACTCTTTCTAAAACTACTTGATGTCGTTCAGTTCAGCCGTAGACAAAAGGGTTGCGACCTCACAATGCGGGCGACCATCGTACTTAACATGGATGATTTGTCGGGATGCGAACCCCGCGTTCCCCGGCGACCCAAACATCAACAAGAGTAGAAGCGACTTATCCGCATTCCACCTTATGTATATCCGGGTCCACGCGTTCTTCCGCTCTCTATATACACCATTGCATAAAAGAAACACACACACACGCGAGGGTCACGGGGTCCAGACATAAAGCAAGAGGGTTACAGCTCTGGTAATAACCGCACAGAGGACAGCCGGGACGAACACATGGTCCAATCTTGCTGTGTCCAACAGCAGCAGCAGACTTGCCCTCTACTGCCAACCCGGCCAGGGAAGTGTACCTTATCATACACCACAAACACACGCCCATACAAACAACACTGATTAATAATAATAATAATAACAATAATAATAATAATGCCCACACACAGACACATGCATAAAGTAAGGGAACAAACCTGCATCCTGCATAAGTACGAAACACAGACGCTCATGGAACTTACAATGAGGCGAACTGTTTACCTTGAACCCACCTGCTGGGTGTCAGCGGGAGGGGGAGGGGATTTGGCTCAGGAAGGGTTGACATGACGAGCGGGGGTGGGCGTGCCTGGCCCGCGCACAATACTCACCTGAAAAGTAAAAACCATAATTAATATATACCCTCTACTGTCAAGCATATCTCCAAGTTGTGAGCATTAAAAACTAAAATTCTTATAATCAATTACCTGAGGTCATAAGAACGAATACGTATAAATGGGATAATCAATCTTAGAGATTAACGAGAACAATTTAATCCCAGGAGCGTGTAAGAAAACGTGTGGGTGCGGAAGGGCTGAAGGCTGCCGTGCTGGCATTTCCGACAAGCTGTCAATCTAGTTACCAGCGGCCAGAGCTTGGGTCGAGCTTGGAGCAGTTCCTCGAGGACCAGGCCCAACTATCTCTAAGCAGTACCTCACTCCTTCCCTGGAAGTAAATCTCTCTCGTTTTCTACGTGTAACAAAGTACCTCATATCTAATAAATAAAAATCTCTTATCGACACACTGGTTTATACACCATTATCTTCCTCTTTTCAAGTCTGAGGCAAAATATTTCCCAATATCCAGCGCCATTATCAACCTCCTCACCTTACGAGATGACGGTACGACCCCTGAGCACGACGGTACGACGACCCACCCCCCTCCCACGAGCAGGACATTACGACTCTTGGGTAAGACGGCCTGGTCTCTGACGCCACCCTTCACAGGTCAGGTCAAAGGTCAGGCCATCGGAGGCGAGGACGGCACCGTCGTGATCAAGGAGTCGGCCAGCATCCGGTGCGGGGTGTGAGGCAACATAATGACCCGAGGTCGAGCGATGTCCGGCATGTCCTGCAACGCCCTCACGCATACGCCTGCCTCATCAAGCCACCGCGTACTCACTGCCAAACCAGCGACACCAGTAGTATCAGCAAACAACAACGCGTCAACCTGGGGTTCGAGAACCAACATACGGGGATAAAGTCACGAAAAAAAAAAAAAAAAGACAGCTTCCGTCACACGGGAACAATGGGCAAGACACCAGAGGGCGAGGCGGGGACGGAGAGCAGTACACCACTGGGTATATAACCAGCGAACTACAACTGGGGAGATGAGCGAGGCCAGGCTTTGTGTATCAGGTCAGCTGGTCGGTAATTGCCGTGGTGGTGGTGGTGGTGGGGACGGCTAATTACAGGCGCCGTCTGCTCTTGCACGAGTCTCCGTAATTAGTCTCATGCCAGGTGGAGGAGGTGCGGACACCGTGGGAACGGGGAAGAGACTCGGTTCCTCTCCCGCTGCGGACGCGGAGAGAAATACAGGAGTCCGGGTATGCATTTCAGTTATCCGACGTTCCATATGTTACGACTGGCGGAGGACGTTATGGCCGGTAGGTAAGTAACACTGTCCTAGGGCTGGCACCACAAGGGAGAGCGTTACAAATATCATACGAAAGATAAGGGGGAAAATATTCAGTAACGAGCAGTGACAGGAAGAAAGGAACCAGACCAGAAGCAGCAAGTTAACCGAACCTCGTCAGATCCTGCCCAACCGTCCATCACCACGCACAGCCTGCAACAAAGCCCCCCCCCCTCCCCCAGGCTACACCGACAACCTGTCTACCTTGACCTGTCTGCAGCCTGCACAGGCGACCTGCAGTACCCGGGCTCGGGCCTGGTGACCTCCGGCCACCATGATTCCACCGGGTCTGCCCGCAAGGTTCTCTCTCTCCCCTTTGGGATGCAGCCTCACCAAACGTAATGTAATGTAACGTTCGTGAGGATACAGTCAACTATCTGTATACCCTGAGCGTTACGTCCAGGAAAAAAAAATAACTAAGTTACAGGTATTTTTGGCACCCATGATGGAGTGGCAGGTCACCCAGTTACCGATGCATAATGGGGAAACCTCAAACTCAACGGTACTGAACCTTACGTTACGTGTTAAGGATGTTACGTCGGCGAACTGAGGCAGATGACACCGGCAAAAGTCACACAGTTTACTTTCTAACATATAAACATTTGGATGACGACAGTGAACTGATCAATTACGACTAAGGCCCAGTTACAACCCACCCGACCTTCATTTGTCCGTGACCAAGGTCCTATCAATAACGGTCCCTCGGGCCTTTACTTGTGTCCGTGACCAAGGCCCAGTAACGGTTCCCCCGGCCTTGACATACCCGTTACCAAGGCTCAGTAACAGGCCACCCGACCTTCAGTTTACACTGCAAACACCCTCCTCATGATAACACACGCCAACACTACGCTCATTTCACCACCACCACGCCAACACACACTCCCCTCCGCCAACACCCACGACCATATGGGGAGAGGGGGAAGGGAGGAGAAAGGTTACTGTGGGTCAGAACAGGTGCGCAGGTTACGCTTGACGGCTTCTACTGACCTGACCTACTCTAACGCTATCCTCCTCTGTCTGCTGCCTGCCTGGACCACCACCCTCCGCACCACGCGCCAGAGGTGGACAGCGATGGCCGCCACAATGACAGGAGCTGAGGGGCTATCGGTGACATCCTGTGCGAGAGGTTGGCTTGAACTCCTTGAGCAAGACGGTAAAACCCTGGGGTATGATGGCATTGGCCCTTGAGGGTCAGGTCATCATATCAAAGGGTCGTCCCGCCGTGCTCACGCGCTCAGATCATCCCTTGCAAAGCCTCCTTCTGGTGTAAAGTTTATTTGCTTAGGAAAACGTTAGCCTCGAGACATCAGCTCCCGCCCCGCCGGGCTGGGCCACCCCTTTCTGATGGGGTCTTTCGCCAGGGAAGATGGGAGCCGGGGAGGCCAGTGTTTACTTACAGGCTTACGCTTCTTAACGACGGAACACTTTTATGGACCAGCCTTTGTTCGCCTTCCCTTATCTTTGTTGCAGTTTTGAGGGATTCTTATTCCTTCTTTATGGTGGAGAGAGCGACTGTCTCATACAAGTCGATGTGATCTCCGGGGGTCTGTACGTGCGGTGCGGTTCTTGTGCGTCTGTGTTCCGGTATGTGTGTGTACCTTGACCCTCTCTCAGTCCACTGTATAGCGACCTCCTGCACCACCACTAGCTCAGCCGCCGAGGCATCACTGCAGTACTTCCCGAAGCACTGGATGACGTGGGGCCAAGAGGAATGGACAGCTGCATGACCCTCACGGGAGAAAAGTGAGGACGGCAGAATGACAGGCAGTGAACCGTGTCATTAGGTCTCGTCACATGAGGGCAGGGTGGCGAGTCAGCCATGCCAGGCAACCCCTGACACGTGAGGACCTGTACTGTCTCAGTGGGACGGATGGGAAGGGAGAGGCCCAGGAGAGGAGAGAAGGGTCGACACAAACATGGAACTCACTTAGTTGCAACCGCGCCGTGAAGCCTTGAAAGAGACCCCAGTCATCCATCGATATACACTATGAACTACACTCACTAAGCGGTCACTTCCTTCCCATCTAAAGCAATGCACACGTCATGAGGCCACATGAGTGTAAGACTCTTAACTGCAAGGACGTGGGAAATATTACAGGACAGGTTTGTACTGTAATCGTCTTCAGGCCATTCATGAAACCTATGAGAATAACCAGTATACTTTTTCTCCACTGATTCCTTGAATTTATCCCCTTCTGATGTATGTTCCCTGAATCCACGACGCCCGCACCTCACCTCTGTACTCCTCCACGGACACTATAGCGGTGGTGGTGGTGGGGCGCAGGCATCGTGGATTCAGGGAAAATACATCAGAAGTGAATAAACTCAGGGAATCACGGGAGAAAAAGCATACTGGTTATTCTCATAGGTTTCATGAATCACTTGCAGATTTCCCCCACCCACCCACACAAACGTTTTCCTACACAGGGAAAGGTTAGATCAGATATGGTCAGAGTACACACCAAACCTAACCCAGCCTAGCCTAGCCTAGCCAAGAAAAACGTTGGGGAGAGCGTAAGCTTCAGCTGATCCGGTTTCACTCGTATAAAGGAAAGTTTTTTATGCGATTTTGATTCCAACAGTTTAAGCTCTCATTTTCGTATTTTTAAAATACACAGAAAAAAACGATCCATTAAATCAAAGACAGACCACCCAGCGTGTTGCACGATGCTTCCCATGATGAGGGTGGCCTCAGGGGGGTGCAGGACCCCTGCCCCACCACAACCGCCCACGCGGCAGCCTCCAACCTTCCTGCCCACCACGCCATCTCTCACCACACACACCTCTGCTAGCAACTCAACCTAGACACTACCCTTCTCGCCCACACTGGTCAGGTTAAAGGCGTGATGCAGTGGGATGAGGCCGTCAGACGGGCGGGATAAGAAAGAGAAGCTAAGCAACTCTGTGGCCCACTCATCATACGGGTGGACGCCCACACCAGGATGCTCTCACTAACCCCAAGTGCCCTCCCCGAGGCCATGAAGGAACTGCAACCGAGTAATGTGTAGGGCTCGGAGTGGTGGTAGTGGTGTTGAGTAGGGAGTGGGAGTAGCGGTGTGTTGTGTGGGGCGCGAGGTGATGGTGGGTTATGTGGGGCACAGGCGAAGAGGTGCGTTGTAGTGTGCAGGCGTTCACAAAGGTGGGTGGTTGTAATGGTGGGGGTAAACTAAAACCATGTCACAAGACGTGTCAACGATACGGCTTTTATGCCTGCCTCTAACGTGCGCTGCAGGAACACCCACACACAAGATACTGTACATAGCACCCGCCCATACATAAACAGACGACTTTCTAAAAGTGATTATATTTAGATTTCAATTTCAATTTCCTTAAATTTTGTCGTACGCGCAAGCTGAGACCTAAAATTGAAAGTACAGTCATGAAAACATCTCTTAATTCTATGATTTTTTGTTTCTGTTTCTCTACTCATCATTTTATTCAATTATGTTTTACAGTTTACCCACCAACATTCACCTCTGAAGAATTAATTCAACATTACTTAAGAATTGTTCATGACATTAAATCTTTGCTCTTTTACGATCAATTTTAAGATATGGGTCACTACAAAAGGCCAACGTTTTTACATAAAAGACCACGAGGAATGTGTAAGTGAATGCGAGTAATATATCGGACAATGAGGATAATATGGCCGCACAATTGAAGTTCATCTGATGCCATCGACATCATTCCAAGGCATTATCGTAACTTTATAGCCATCATAATGTACTGGAACGCTGGCCGCAGTAACGCTCTTTCAAACCAATTGACACAGCACGCTGGGGCACAAAGGTAAACCCTAATAATAATATCATAAAGTGCCTGGATTAGTTTAAATGGTATAAATCCGTCATGAATACAAACAAGTGACACTTGAGGGTCTCGGGACGCGCATTACTCTCGTCTTCTTGTGCTCAGCGGGAGAGCATCACACGGACAAATCACACGCCAAACAAATATCTTTGTGAGAGGCTCTCCTTTACCTTGCATTCATTCACTGAAGGTCAATACCAACGATGACTTACGCTTATTAAGAAATCATGCAATATTACGTAAAGCATTCCACTACTTTTCCTGCACAGATTTTGATTTTTATTTACTAGGTTAGATTTGGCGTTTTCTCACGCTTAGCGGGAGGCAGGTCACGAAGTAGCCCACATCCCAGAGAGATGAACCTCAACCTTAGTGTTTATTCGTAAAAAATTACCCTTGTGTTTATTCGTGACGAACTACATTCACGATCAACTACAACAGTATGTTCAATAATACAAAACATTACTCAGTTCCCTGAAAATAATGTAATCTTCATTTGCACACACACAAAAAAGCAGCTGTTTTTATCACAGACCTTCATCACAATGTAAACTACAAGAGACCCTTTCACTGTGGTCCACGCCCGGAAACCAGCCCCTAGTAAGGGAAGCCACTGCTCCAAGACTCATCGGACAAAAACCTGTCTCCCGCCACACAAAACCACGTGTAAACAATGAATTTGCGGTTCCATCGCCATCCTGACGCCCCCCAGCCCGACAACTGACGCCACTGATCCTACGTCACGACAAATTTGGCAGAGCTGTACCAGTCATCCTGGGGGGAGTTCAGTACACTCAGTATATCATGATACACTTGATATGGAATATACGTGGAGATCTGTAGTAAATCTAGACTTTAATTACGCTACTAGATTATATAACACTTTTTTCCCCCACTTGTTTACAGTCAGGTCACTGGTGGCAAGGAATGAACAGGAGAAATATGGGCTTATATATCAAAACAATACAATAGCAATAATATGCAACCTAATTGATTCTCGTCTAACTAAAGTCGGCGGCACAGCTTCAAACTTACCATAAATTTCACTTAACGAAAGAAATTGAGGAATTATTTACCACACGCCTAACTCCAGTTGGAGTTGTCAACAAACTTTGCATCATGGGAAATATGTCTTGGTTCCAATAATGTTCTGTACTTCCACCATAATTTGCTTGCGATATTTTAATTTCAAATTATATTAAAATATGAAAGATGTTAGATAAATAACCTAAATATCAAGGATATTTTTTTTTCAATATACAAGTTCGTAGAAACACAAGGAAATATAATAACCCAATTGTAAATCACGTAGGTGGCACGACCAGATTTAAAGCCATTCACTCCACCATACAAAATACTACTCAGCAGACAGCTTTCGTTGTCAGACCAATATATATATATATATATATATATATATATATATATATATATATATATATATATATATATATATATTTATATTTATT
>JAYMFT010020017.1:0-16464 GCA_038088735.1 Panulirus argus
CAACCAGGATTCGAACCTATGCGCTCGACCCTGGGCGGCCCGTGAATGCGTCACGGTCAGGAACGCTAACCGCTATATATAGCGCTACTGCAAAAGGATGAGCGGTAGGGTTTGGAAATGATGGATGGCTGTAGGAAGAACTGATCCAGCCAGACAGAGAATAATTCAGACGAAGATGGTCGAGAAATAGCTGGGTAAAAGATGCGATAGAAGCATTTAGTGTAAGGACACTTTGGTTTCACATAACAGATAAACTTTGCGATAAAATAAAGAAGTAAAAAATTTTAAAAGTCTAGAAGTCTGTGTCTCACTTGGTTCGACGCACACCTCACAGGTTTCATATGAATTAACAGATTTTCTTCATGAAGAAGAAGTCTCTTCCAATCATCAAGATTCCCTAAAGAAGTCTGTACTGATGTTCGGAAAAAGTATTCAGTTTTCATTGGAAATCTTGACCAAGTCCGGCGGGAGTCGTCTGGACGGACGGACAGGTCTCATCCGAGCTTAAATTTTGTTTAACCATGTTCCTGAGACGGTGATTGTTAAGAACGTTTACATCTTTTAAAGCAAGTACGTTAACGTCTTATCTTTACCATATTCTAATCATTTTTCAATATAACTTAGAAATTATTAAAAATTTACACTGGAGCATGCTTTCCTTTGCGCATACGAGCCTCCTCTAGTGTCGAGAGAGAGAATTTCTCACTAACCAGCCGTGGGAACAAAGACACTTACTGCCCAGGCAGCTCTTAAAGTGTTTGATTTGCCTCCAGTCGTGGCTGATCGCGAGCGATGTTAGGCATTCTTAGCATCATTCAGGCTTGAGAAGAGAAACGTACGTAGCAGGAACAGTTGGAAGAGTTGCCCAGCTTCTGGGAATTATCACCACAAGATGCAAGTCACGTATTTTCATGTGGTTATTTATCAAGAAGGGGTCAGGGGGGGTTTCCCCTCAATTAAGTTGGATTGTTTTTAACCTCGTATTTTTCTTTTACTTCCTATCTTTCCCAAATTGTGTCGGTCTTTTGTAACACTGTGTGGTAATTGTCTTGAAACCACCTCATTTGTGGGTTAGACTATGCAGGATATGTTGCTGCCATCGGAATTCCTGTCTTTTTTTTTTAAGAAATTTTCCCTATCCAGGCTCTCTCCGAACTTCTGAATAAATCTGAAGAAATCTCGATTATTGCAACAGACTGATCCACAAATAGAGTTGTGCAAGGAGAGTAATTATGGGATGTGATAGAATGAATTGGTTGTGTGTGTAAAAGAGAGGGTGGGGGGCGATGTGCTGTCTTTAGGCTGAACCGGGCCTTATGAAGCAGTGAAAGTAAATCATTTAACCAGAGGTTTTCAACCTTCTTCGCTGGTGGCACCCTACAGTCATATATCTTAATAGTTTGCTCCCCGTATTTGGTTTAATTCATTTCAGTTAAAGATAACTGTCCTAATGGAAACAATGCTCCTTTTTTTTGTCACATTAATCCTTCACGTTGTCGGGAAACTATTCCTCTTGTTCTCATAGTTCCACCTTCGTCTTCACTCCCATCGCCTTCATGTTTCTCGTTCTTGATAAAATTATTCGATAGAAATTTAGGGCAGTTACTGTTTGTGCAACAAGTATCAGTAATACTAATAACATGCCTCGTGACCTCTCACTTTGAGAAGTCAACTCATCTGAGGCAACTCAAGTCACGTATTGGACGGCGCGCAACTGTAAACAAAGAAACCGCTTTAATGCAGGTACAGTTATATTCCTCAAGCGTTACCTATAGGAGTTTGGGTATGAGATGGTACCAAAAATATGTATTAGTTGGTGTATAATCGCAAAAAATAAAATGAAATGCATTTATACATAATTCATGATGCTGAGACGGTCAAAAGAGTTGACACTTTTGTGGCATCCTGGGTGAAAAACAGTGCAAATTGTCAGTGTGGCAAAGCTGTCGTAAATCAGTCTTACTTGTACTTGTCTAGTGGATGTTTTGCTATGGAAACAACGTATCCTACTTAAATTACTATGATGTTAAAAATGTTTCATGAGTATGTATATCTGTATATGCAATTATGATATCTTAGATATAAACGCCAATGAATGAGTCATGTGCTTAAGGAGTTTGAGCCTAACTAGATCGCCAGAAGTAATGATCATTCGTGATTACCAACAGTTCTTTCCAAAAACATATCCTAAGTACATCTGCACCTTGTGGCATCACTCTACCTGTGTGTGTTTACCGCTTCCATTTATGTATCACATATCAACCGAGAAACTAACTGATAATTTTCGAGCCAGCAGTATGTGTACGCACACCTATTATAACGTTATAAAGCGGAAGGCCAGCTCTTCCATGGGGTGCGCCGACGTATAAAAAAAACTGATTTCCTCTATCGTTTATTCTTTTTTCTCACATTACATCGTCTTCTCAGATCTTCAAATAATTCTCAAAATCTTATTCGTCAAGATTTACGTGGAACCGTCCTCATCCAAAATTCACTTTAGATTTTTTTACTAGAAACATGCATGCATGTGTAAAGTTGCATACCTAATATTTCAGTCCAAATGAACTCGTCGTGGTCGAACACTTCCTGACAACATTGGCACGAGTACAGCAGCACGTGTTTCACAAATGGATAAGACTCATAAATTTCTCAAATGAATTAACTTTCTAGAATTCTCTTAATTTTTATAGGTTTAGTGTTAGGTTTTCACAGTGTGTTAGATGCTGAAAATGTACCGCCATCCCATGAAAAAATCATATACAACTCCAGTATCAACACCGCATCTTGTTACAGCTTCCCCGATCGAACCACAGGTTTGTTTACAAAGTGCGTCATCTCACCCCGAAGCCCACTTGATAATATTATTCTTGTGATCCGTCACACCTACTCAGACGTACATAAGGACAATAATAGAGTACGTATCCAGAAATAGAATATAATTTGTCCTTAGCTGTGTACACAAACCCAAACACTGGATAACAACCCAACGCGTCATAACCAGATAAGCCGTCACTGTTATCCTGAACTTCCTCTTTCTCCTTTCGACAAACACTTCCTGTTTCTGGTGATTCGTACCTCCTGTCGCCTTCAGGTCTCCCACCGATGCAAGATCGCTCTCCCTTACAAATTTGCTGTTCATTTATTTGTTACGTTTACACACACATGTGCTCGTAATATATGTGGCTTAGTAATCATAAGAACCTTTATAAGCCTAGATAGCACTGTGGACTTACCTGTATATGGAAGAGTTTTTATATGCTGCGAGCACCTTAGTACGAAGCCAGTACGTTGTCGAATGTAAACTTCATTTGTTCCTGTGCTGGGATCTGTCACGAACCGATGACGGGGAAAGCTGTCGTACAGTCCAAGGTGGCTTGATTTTTTATAAGAGTTATATGATACTTGCTTGAAAACTTGAATATTGCACGGGATATTATATAAGTCTTATGCGACCGTGACTAAAATAATTGCTTCAGCCCACTGTAGTGGTTTGGTCTGGGAGGATCGTACGTCAGGCAGTCGCATCATGAATTATAGAGTTGGTGCCGTAGGGACGGAGGGGGGGGGGGTGCATGTGTAGGAGGCCCATCTTACACGGACCGGAACCCTGACTAACTCAACCTCTATAAAGTGAATCCCGCTCATGGGAATCTTACCTCTCATTCAGTTATTTTTTCCTCGAATGACTACTCATACTGATCTGATTCACACAGATCTTGTAAGATTAATGTTAGTAATGAGTTTAGTTAAATACAGAGATTTTTATTCTTATCTGGGAAATTTGAAGTATTGTGTATCGGGATTTGGTCGAATTGATTCCGGTAATTTTTGTTTATTTGTGCCCGTGGACAAACACCTTCATTGTGTTTACATTTAATGTTTTCATCGTTTACTTCAGATATATCATTGGCTATTGTAACAAACCGATCGTATAGGGAAAAGAGATTAAATTTTGTTTGCATATCCTACTCAGACATATTTGCTGGAAAAGGAATTCAGGTGCACCTTTCTTCCATCCCGTAAGATCAGTGCAGCTTTGTTTCTAACTTCCGTATAGAGTATAAGAAAGCTTGAGTCACACTTAAACGACAGACATATTTTGACAAACAAAAACGGACAGACGGACACCAATAAAACCGAAACAGAGAGTGAAATGAAAGAGCACGTGTCGGAAGCTCAAGGCCTCTGAATATTTCAAGGCTTTGGGAATACATGTTTCGCCTCACAAGTTAACTTCTGTTTACGAGCTTCCTGGTTGTCATTGCTGCTTAGAATATTCATACTGCAAGAACTCTCAGCCAGAATATAGATCATCCAGGATCTCCTTTCCACAGTACAGATCACCCACGTCCTTCCAACTACAAAATGCATCCTTCAGCACATACCAAGAAGATACATCATACGGGTCTTGCGAAATAAGGACGCTGATCACTTTAGGGTCTCCCAAGTAGAATGCTGATAATTTCTGACCTACCAACAAAAGTGTTGATCATGTGGGACATGACAACTAGAATGCTGATCACCTAGGACTCGTCGATGAGAGTACTGTTCATCTAGGACCTGCTAACTGGAGTACAGATCACCTAAGACCTGCCAAAAGGAGTACTGAAACAAACCGCTGATCATTTAGGACGAGCCATCTAGATTACTTATCATCTAGGACGTGGTAACTAAAATATTGGTCATCTAAGACCTGCCAAACAGAGTACTGATCTTCTTGGATCTACTCACTAGAATATTGATCATCTAGGGGTCTGCCTACTAGAGTACTACTTATTTAAGACCTGCAGCAGGAATATTGATCATCGAGGACCTGCCAGCTAGGAAATAAATAAATAGAACTTGCGGTTTTCAAACTAATCACCCAAGACCTGCCACTTAGGAAGTGATCATTCAAGACTTGCTAACTGAAAATAATGAATTTTTAAAGTATCTGCTAGCTCCTAGACAGAATATTAATCACACAAGACCTGCTATTGAAGTTAACCATGTAGGAACTAATGGCTAGAAATTAATCATGCAGGACCTGCTGACCTGAAATAGATTATCCAAGACCCGTTGATTCGAATCTGATTATCCTTGATATGTTATCCAGAATGTTGATCATGCATCATCCGTTAACTAGAATGTTGATCATCCAGGACATTGATGACTAAAACTTTGATCAATTAGGATATGCCAACCAGAACCTGATCATTTAGTTTCTGCTATTTAGGATATGGATAATGCAGAACCTCGTTAATCATAACGTCGAGTCTCCAGAACACTTAAACTAAAAAAATGGTCATCCACAAACAAACATTTCGTATATGTCACTCGACTGACCAGTGAGGATATTGATCAGTCAGGATCTACTAACCAATATATTGATTAAACTCAGGAATTACTCATCAAAATATCGATCACTTGGAACATGTTTTTGGAAGACCACACAGGACATACTACTTAGAATATCGATCACCCAGGACATTTACTTGAATACTGAACATCCAGGACATATCACTTAAATATTAATCACTCGGGGACTACCGGGAACAAAAATGAATGTTTGATCTTCGATTTGTAATAGTGATTGTCCAGTTCTTGTCAGACTAAAGCATTTATTTATCATGACGTAATAACTAATCATCTCCCATAAATTCGCTTTACGAAAAAGGAATATGACAAGGTTAACATTATTGTACACGTTTTTTATGATACTTCGAAAACTGTTGGCCGGTGAGAAAACGGGAACCAATGATGATTTTTTTTTTCCACTTCACCAACCAGTCAGACTGACATTTCGTTTGTTCACTTTGATCGGTTGGTTGATCCTTGTGGTTATGGATTGCTTTGCAGTGATAACTGAATCGCTTGCGTAGCATGGAAGTGACTTTGGGATCGCTCCGTCCGTGCATCCGTCCGTACGTAGAGCCTAGCCTTGGCCATCTTATACAGTTTTCTCGCTGTATAGGGTACTAAATGCCATACGGCTCTTTAGGTTTAGTTTAGATTTTGCTTATATTACGGAAGGATTTAAACCTGGAATATTATCTGCAAATGTTCCGTAGAGAACCTCTCTAGGTCTGTTGTTTGTTCCATGTCGAAAAGTACTTGTTCCTGTATGTATGGTAGTACATCAGAATCTTTACAAGCGAATATTTATCCAACTTCAAAGTCGTTCCATATCTAAAAAAGTGAGTCGGTCATCAAAATGCTGTTGAGGAAAAAGTCGCGAAAGTTTCTTTTTACGAGTTCAGATTTACTCTAACGGTTTTCAGCTACGCTTCCAAGAGCGTAAACAATTTTTGGGAGGAGGAAGGAGGGGCGTGGCAAGTCAACTCCCTCATTACATATTCATAACTTGCTGGAACTCCCAGATAAATGGCTTCCCAGGCGCGGCCTACATCACCATCTGTGCCAGATTTCGTAGAGATATCTTGAATTGCTTTTGACGAAATGTTATACAAGCGCACGGGTCTCCTGCGGGATAGCATCATTCAGGGCCCGCTAGATTAAACGAGACTGCCTCCGGGGATATAGGAACCGGAAGACTTTATGATCTAAGAGCAGTAATTCCACTGGAAAATTTCAGTTTTAAACTTTTCCTGATTGATGCCTGCACCACGAAAATAACGATTAAGTAGAACTGTAGCAGCGGCTTATGAGAGATCGCGTGTTTGGTAATTCTGTCAGGGATAGTTAGGTCAGAGAGGTCAACACTGCCAGTGTGGGACGGGAGCTGTGGACTTGGTGTGCCGGTAGGTTGAATCATGGGCATGGCAACGCTGTTACAGATACAGAGTCATAAATTTGGTAACACTCTCAGGTGAGGTTGTAACACAGTACTGGCATCACTTGCAGGAAGCCTGAATTAGATACCTGGTAACACTGCATGCAACGTGAGTCAAGGACCTGGTAACACCCTCGGGTAAGGAGAGTCACACAAGTGGTAACACTGCCCAGAAAAGAAAAAAGTGAGCCATCGATACCTAAGTTGTTACAGGGAACGAGTCATACAGTCCTGAGGTGAATCCTAGAGCTTGTCGCATTATCTGGGAGGATGAGTAACGGATCTGGATACAGAAAATGAGTCTTGAACCTTGCAGGAGTACCATGGGCGATGATGACTCAAGGATCTGGTCACACTGTCAAAGAGGATGAGTCCTTAGCCTGGTAGTTCAGTCATGCATATGGGAATGCTTGATTTTGACGACGCTAAGTCATCACCATTTGAAGAATGGGACAAGGGTCTGGTAACACTGTTTGAGTGAGCATAGAGCGTGGTAACACTGTCAGAGACGGTGAGCCAAGGGCTTGGTAACGCTGTCAGAATGTCTGGCAACATTGTCACGGACGGTGAATCATGGGATTAGCAACGCTGTTAGGGAAGGTGGGTCATGGGTCTGGCAACACTGTCAGGGAAGGTGGATCATGGGTCTGGCAACACTGTCAGGGAAGGTATGTCATGGGTCTGGCAACACTGGCAGGAACGGTGGTGAGTCATGGGTCTGGTGACACTACCGTGGGCTGTGACTCACAGACGGAGCAGTACTCAGGGAAGTTGAGAAACACAGCAGCCAGTGTGAGTCAGTCCCATAATTACAGTCAGCAAGGACGAGTTGTGGATCTGGTAACACCCTCAGCGAGGGTGGTGCGTGGAGTTGGTATCACTGTCAGCGAAAATGATCCATTGATCTGGTAATAATCACAGAAGAAAGTGATCCGTGCAACTGGTAACACTCAACGAAGGTGATCGATGGAGGTGGTAACACTCTCAGCGGAGGTGACACCTGAAGCTGGGAACTGTCTCAGCGAAGGTGATCCATGAAACTGGTAACACCAAGCGAAAGTGATCCACGAGGCTGGTACCGTTCCCAGCGAAGGTGATCCACGGAGCTGGCAATACTGTAAGCGAAACGGATCCACAGATCTAACTCGCTGCTGAACCCGCCACCGTAAGGCCCAACACAGTACTTACTGGACCTGCATGAGCATCAGTGAGGTGTGAGGAGGGAGCGTCGAATAAGGAATGACTGGGTGAGACAGAGGTGTACTAGTGAGGAGAGTATGCATCAGAGAGCTGATTTGGGTGTGATGAAATGCTTAGGACATATGGATGCGACGACTACGAAAGTACACAGGTCGAGGAAACACTGGAAAGGGAGGTAAATAAACGACGAAGGGGAAGGACGGAGTGAAAGATGCTTTTGAGTGAGTGTGGGTGTGAGGCGTGCATGGGATAGAGCGAATGGGAATGATATTAGCGTACGGGGGCGAGACGCGATGCCATTGGACTGAACGAGGGCATATGAAGCGGTCAGGGTAAACCACGGAAAGGTCTTCGGGCTTTGGTTTCGGTGCATTAATACATGACAGCCAGAGAGCGGATGTGAACGAATTAGGGCGGCTTCTTCGTCTGTTGCCTTCACGGCGCTAACTCGTGAACAATGAGAATATATATATATATATATATATATATATATATTTGTCTTTTTTTCCTACTTTCTCCTTTCAAGACGTACGTCTGCGTGTCTCATCTTTATCCTTGGGTAGATCGACCTGAAACTTGGGGGGTCACTTACCTCATACCAGTACACTCGGACAACTGCTTTTATTCGAGTTGTAAGGGACTAAAGGTCAATCGCTACAATTTCTTCAGCAGAACTTGTCGGGGAACGGACAATGCCACTTCAGTGCACGATCTTAAGAGGAGACATTTGCATTTTCTCACAAATATCTGTATTTTCTGCTTGTCCTTATATATGGAGGGGTTAACTTTTGATGGCACATGAAGTACCTCTGCTTACAACCAGTATGAAGCGTTGCATGTGTTTAGTTAAGGATGAAAATAAGTAAGGAGATAAGTAAATATAAATAGTTAATAGTTTACTGGATTCAAGCAGCTAAAGATATAGAGTTGAGGTATTACAGATGTTACACAACTGGGAGGTCATGATAGTAACTAGTTAACTAATCATAAAAGAGCTTAAGATCAAGGTGGACTGCGTGTTTCCTTTCTTTGGATAAGCACACGAGTGAGGTACATCCAAAGTCGTGGTTGCAGATATAGAGGAAAGTTAACGGATTAAATAATATGGTTTGTATATTATGCTCTAGTTGGACAATGAATGATGTATAGTTTCAGTAACTGTTTTCGATATTACAATTTTGCTATATACATTTTGACTAATATTGGTAAAATGAAAAGGAAGGGGGGGAGAGGGGGGGGTTGCACTCATGGTGCCCCGTCTCTTGACGTCGCGCGCGAGCACACACACACACACACACACACACGCACACACACACACACACAATGAATAGTTGTTTGTGAGAGAGATGTAAGGATAGAGCAACCAGAGGACATAACATGATATTATGCAAGAATCTTGATAAAGAAATGGATGTAAAGGAATACTTTTATAGTGTAAGAGTAGTGGATGAATGAAATAAGATGACTGAGAACGTAGTGAATGTGAACAACATGGATAGATTCAAAGAAGGTGTATGACTGAAGAGAATGTTCAAGAGATGGGGCCCCAGGAGTACAAAACTCCCTCTCTGTACAGTTGAGGTAGAAATGGGTCCCCATGACTGTAGAACTCCCACCCTCTACAGTAGAGATAGAGGTGAGGCCTCACGAGTAATAGACTTCCTCCGTGTACACTAGAGATGGAGCCCCACGAGTGTAAAACTCCTTCCCTGTTCAGTACAGGTAGATGATTACAAATAGGTAATTACACTCATATATCCCAGTGTACTTGCCGTACCTATCATCGACTACATGCACTGAGTGGGTGTATAGTCTTAAAACTATCATGAACACTTGAGGATGTAACGTTTTCCTTCACACGGACCCAGTAACAGCGGGCAAGATGCCACAGGTATCCGCACAGGTTCTCGTACATTAGAGGCGGGTGTACAACCAAGGATGTACGTCACAGTACGTTTATCATAGAGCGTACGATTCTCGTTTCAGAAAACTATTTGTACCATATTAAAGACAATCAGAAACAAATTAAAAGCCGCTCATCAAACCTCTTTAAATTTGGAAGCTACATCAGTAGTCTACAGTTCTAAAAATTCTTTGATTGGCCCTCTTCACGTCTAGCACGGCGCCCCTTTGAAAAGCCCTCAGTACTGAAAGCGATTGTGCCTCCCGTTTACGAGTTCTTTTTCCAGAATAATCATGTCTTCAAATATCTATCAGACCTTGTAGTCAATCCTAATAGTCGATTCAAAGGTGCTTTACAGAAAATATTAATCATCCTGCAGCGCAGGAGAGAATGCTTTCGTAAACAGAATGCGACAATCAAGTGCACACGCACACGAGAGTTTATTGTCTTGCTGGCCTGTGTCCTCAGGGCACTGTGGTTACATGTGGTGAAGCAAAGCTTAATGAGGCAGCCCCTTAGCACAACAGGAAAACAAAGTCAGTGGTGGCGTAAGCCCACATGTTCCGCCATTGCTCTTGGCAGACTGTTTCCCGGAGCGAATGACTGAAATGTACGTGTCGAGTCCACGTCTGAAAATCAGTGTTCATATATCGTTGTGTGTTGTACGTGTGTGGTCGCCCAGCTATTCTTGTATCCTGTTTAAGTTTCTGTCTTTCATATATATATAATTTTTATTATATTTCATTGTTTAACTCTGACTGATACGTCGTTATGTCTGTCTCTTTTGTCTGTACTTTAGTTTGTCTCGGTGTCTCTGAACGTAATCTAGTATGTTCTTTTTTTATTATCTCTCTGCAAATGTTCGTAAGATCCCAGTGCTTCGTGCATCTACACTTATCTTTAATAGACCTGCGTACACGACAGTGTGTTAAAAGCGGTTTCTTGAATCCACATTGATTCATCTGATGACTGAATGCGTCACTGTGACTGTGGTTTTATCTTTGTATACGTTTGTCACAGGTGTGTGTTCATGTGTATCGGATACAGAGCATGCGTACCTCTTTGTGTGCGCACGACTGGGTACGATTTCAGTCATGTGTGCCCATTTGCAGTTGTGCTGCAGTATGTTTGCATGCATATCTGTTACGTAGCGAGCCTCTCTGGCCATGCCTCACTTAGTATCAAAGTTTCAGATATTCTTTTTTTTTTTTTTTTGTCCTCTTTTCATCGTCTCTTTTGTTCCTTGGGGCAAGTGTGTACCCCCGTCGGCCTTGTTAACTGTTCAACGCTCTGTGTATCCTGTATTGGCTGGAGGCTTAGATGCGATCCCAAAGAGTGAGGATGGCACTGAGGGCATCCGGATCACCTTGCAGGATATGCGAGGGAAAACTTGAGACAGGAAGAAAATGATATAGAAAAATATGCATATAGTAGCAGCAAGAACTCGTAGCTACTGTTAGATGTTGGCTGCCCCTTTGAACAAAGGAGAGCACAGAACACATCCAGCAAGTGACTCACATCTTCTGGTTCCAGGGTCCATGGGACGCCCTTCAGCTGGTGGCATAGTTTTGCGAGTTAGTGATGAGAATAGTGATAATTTTTGTACTCGCCGAAACGAACAGCTTTCATTTGTGTAAGACCGAAACGACTGGGAAATGTTGACTGGCTAGTATGTAAGACGAACTTGAAAAAGCATGATCTTGACACTTTTCTGATTCATGGCTGAAAAATGATAATGGATTAAACGATGGTGATAAAAGAAACGTTAGACACACACAGATGGAATCGCAAAAGGAGCTTAAGATGATTTCATTTAACGGTGAGGATTTTATACCTAGGAAGTATGTGTTTGGCAAGGAACTGGTTTCTCAGGGTAGTGTCCTTCTGCTGCAGGAACACTGGCTGTATACTCCTCAGTTTGAAGCCTTTGTGAAGCGCTTCATGAATCCTATCATGTTACTACTGAGGGAAATGCCTTTTATGACGTATCAAGAGCAGGAAGACTTTACTAAGGCACGGCTATATAGTGGTGTATGATTAACAATATCAGGTAGACATAGTCCATACAGGATTCTAGACAGATACCTGCTGTTCCGGACACTGATAAGGAGCGACAGTACGTAATAATTGTGTCTACGTGCCATACTTTTGAAGCGACAGAAACTGTTCAGAGGAGTTTGGTGATGAAATAGCTGGAAGTATCTTTGTGTGCCATTGTACACCAAGACGCTAACTTAATGGTTCCTGGTAAATTCAATACCGAATTTTCGCAAGATGAGTTTTGTGATTTGCTTGAGGAACCGTGCTTGAGAAAGGTGACATACCACACTGAGTTCAGTTACATATTGAAGGATCGGAGAGGCGAAGGTCACGTCTTCCACTTACTTCGTGATGTTTATCTTGAACTAGTTCGGAGATGTAACACCAAAAACGATGAGGACAACCTGTCTCTCCAGCTATCCATAATGGTAAGATTGTAAGCTCCTCTCTCTCCTGTGGTGGATGTTGAGAATCATGCTCTACCTCATTATAAATGAGGAAATTTTAGCTCACTTGCGTCAGTGAAATATTAAGTAGGTGAATATCCTGATGATATTCATATAACATTTGAGGCATTATAATGCAGTAACCAGTTACGTAATGAACTTAAGTCTTTTATTAATGTGGACTTTCTTACTAATGCTGTTGGGTGATTCATATAAAATAAAAAAGTTAAGGGTTATACTGGGTTGGGGAACTCGAAGAAATGTAAGTGTTCTGGGAAAAAAAGTTTTCAAAGATGACTGTTAGTTGAGCAGAACGACCGTCAAAAGTCGTACGCAGTTAGAAGGCTAAAAATGACTGTGCTATTAAACGTGTGAACCCCCTTAATGACATTTGCACTCCCCATGAGCACTACAGTATGATCCTTAGGTGTAACGACAGACCTTTGACACAAACCTTTAAGGGTCGAGTCGAGAGTTATTTCAATATTTTCGTTTGGGTTTAGTGTTGAAAAGCTACTTTAGCCTTATATTCTCTACAGTCTACCTTGTAGCCTTATATTCTCTACAGTCTACCTTGTAGCCTTATATTTTCCACAGTCTACCTTGTAAGGCTGGATGACCCATAGGAAGCTCATATATCCGAAGTCTTCACTGCGCTGGTGATCTGTTGTTAACCCCAGGGTAAAGAGTCTGTCATGAAGACGGTAGACATGTATGAAACACATTCAGCATCGCTTACAAGATGGAATCAATAACAGTAGTTCGATCGCGTTCCACTCATACCGATAACGCTAAACTGATGCCACGCCGGGGATACTTGCACAGATCATTTGTGCACAGCGCTTCCAGAAGTTGCTAGACCATAATCTGGCGACAGTGCCTACCTGCTAAAATTTCCAATTAACTGAAAGGATTAATTTGAGAATCTTTTTTATTAAAAACGTCTCCTTTTGCGAGACAATTTAATCATCTTACCACTTGATCCAAAGATATACAGTTTTCATAGCAAATTTGTGGTAGTCTGTGGGTGTGGCCAGTGCGACCTCAGCGACCATAATTTTCACAAAGTAAACATTGAGTGGAGAAAGTTCTCTTGCTGTTGGCTCCCGCACTCGCAGTGACCTCATCCCTCAGTTGGTATCCACGCCCTTGCTCGAGGATTTGGCTCAAAGTTGAATGATCTCTGTGATATACTGGAATCTGCGATCTTTATTTCACCCGTTTGAACGTAATCTTTTCATATCAGTACAGAAAAAAATAAAATCTGCTTACATCTTCATCATGTATGAGTTCCTTACGTCTGTATAAAGTAGTAACAGTCGCAAACTGAAGACCATCCTCACCTGGATATTCACCTTAAACAAGGAACTACTGTGGGAAAGACATGACTAAGTACAGGCAGAGTAAACTGACATTTCACGAGATTAAACTCTCCTGCTACATTTGTATTCTAGATAATGATTCCCGAGCCAAAAACTTTCCGTTCCTGTAACTTAATCTGAAACCTATGCTGGTGTTATTTTCCAACCAGTACTTTATATCAGTTAAGCATTCAGAGGATGTTGTGTATTTTTTGTACTCGAGTACATTTCTCTGGCGCAGTTTTGAAAGTTTTGTTTTAGAGATATTCTACCTTTCAGTTTTAAGAATAAGATCTGTTCTGTATATCGCAAACAGGATTATGTCGGAGTAATTCACCTTTATTAATTCTGTTGCTTTGCATGTAAGCTCGTAAGACATCAGTATTAGACAGTCTTTTATACAAGTATATGGTTATCTTTTTTTCGTACAAAACATTTCTATGTCAGTGGCAGACGATTCACTTCATTATTTTGGCAGTTATGATTTTATGCATGTTTGTTTCTCACAGTTGATCTCTTGCCAGCATCCTCTGCAATGTCCCCATTTCTTATCTGTCTTCATCTACATCACCTTATTATCTTACCTACGCACCATCTCCACGGGTCTGTATATCACAGTATACTTGGCAGTTTATCTACTATAACTTGTGTATGTGGACACACACAGACTACTCATCCTTTGGTTGACATCTTTATGATTCTTCTTCATTCTTTAACATGATGTATAAAGTTGGACAAAGGCCAACATATCTTGCTTCCTAAAAGAAACATTTGAGTATATTAAAGAATGAAGAAGAATCATTAAGAAGTCAACCAAGAGATGAGTGGTCTGTGTATGCGTCCACATACACAATTTAGTGTAGATATTCTACCAAATATACTGTGATATACAGACCTGTGGAGATGGTGCGTAGGTAAGATAATAAGGTGTTGTAGATGAAGACAGATAAGAAATGGGGACATCGCAGAGGATACAGATACAGGCAAGAAATCAACAATGAGAAACAAACATGCATAAAGTTATATTATATCAGTGTGTCCCATTTGGTGTAAAAAAAAAAATGCAAAATAAACTGAATCGTCTACCACAGAAAATGAAAAGTTCTGTGTTTATTTTTCCAGCTAGTTTATATTTCGCACATTATTAACCTCCTTCCAAAACAGTTTATTCTCCCTAAGCTGATACTCGCTCACCCCAACTCACATTTGCTCTCTTTTTCAACCTCTGCACCTTCATCTTGATCTGCAGTTTTCACTTACACATCTCCCAGTTATTTGCACTTCTTCCCTGTAAGGACCTCCCAAACGCCTCTGTTTTCTCTTTAACGAATTACTTTGCTTCTTCATCCCATCACTCACTACCCTTTCTAATCTGTCCACCTCCCACCTGCATCTTTCGCACATGCCATCACTGCTTTCCTAAATCCAACACATTCCTCACTCACTCCCCTAGCTTTATTTACTCTCACCTTCTGCTTTTCTGAACTCAGTCTCTCCTGGTATTTCTTCACATAAGTCTCTTCCAAGCTCACTAACTGCTAATGTTTCCTCTTTCTGAAAACCTTTACAAATCCTCACTCTCGCTTCCACAAGACTGACATCGGACATCCCACCAGCTGCCCCTCTCAGCACATTCACATCCAAAAGTCTCTCTTTTACATGTTATCAATTAGTGTGTAATACAGTAATGCCCGCTGACCATATTTCCTACTAACACACGTATTCTTGTGCATGACGCTCTTTTTAAACCAGGTATTCCCAATCACCAGGCCTTTCTCTGTACACAACTAAACATTTAACCATTTGCATTTACTCTACTGAACTGCAACATTACTCACCCTCGTATCTAAATTCCCCATCACCAATATCCGGTATCTTGCATCAAAACTGCTGACACACCCACTCAGCTGCTCCTAAACACTTGCCTCTCATGATCTTTTTTCTCGTGGCCAGGTGCATAAGCATCCACTTTCATTTTCACCCACATCATTGTAGAGCTCACTTCCGTACATTCTTTCACACTTCCACAACTCCCGCTTCAGCAGTAGTGCTAGTCCTAACTTAGCTGTTGTTCTCTCACCAACCGCTGACTTTAATGAAAAGATATTCTCAATCCATTCCTAGACATTTCCCAACCATACAGTATCACAATGATGCACGTGATCTATGTATTTTCTTATAACCGTGACATGAACAGATTGTTACCAACATGCGGTAGAGATAAAAAGGCGATGTCAAAAAAAAGAGAGTAAGTGAAACCAAGGAAATAAGCATCGGCGAGTGCCGAGTGTGGTGGAGATTGTAACGACACAGGAGAAAGCTACTCTACGGTGAATGCGTGGTAAGTATGGTGAAGATTGTAACAGCACTGAGTGTAGGTGTTGTGAGTGTGCAGAGTATGTGTGGTGGTAATCGTGGAGACACAGAAATAGCCGTGGCGAGAGTGTGGTATGTGTGATGGAGGTTGTAACGACATGGAAGAAAGCTACGGGGAGGTCGTAGAGTGTGTTTGTGGTGGGGATTGTGGCGTGTGGACAAGGTCGATGGTAACTGCAGACAACACTCGGGCAAGGTGCCAGCCTCGCTGGGGAACACGAGGATACTGGCTTAAAACTGTATCTGTTATAATGTGACGACCCATTATATTGGCGGGAGTCTTAGCAGAGTATCCTCCTTTAAATTTTTGTGATGTACTGAGGGTATGAAAGAATTATATGTGTTTGTGTATGAAGAATATATATA
>JAYMFT010020028.1:0-16464 GCA_038088735.1 Panulirus argus
TGTGTGTGTGTTGTGTGTATGTGTGTGTGTGTGTATGTGTGTGTGTGTGTGTGTTGTGTGTATGTGTGTGTGTGTGTGTGTATGTGTGTGTGTGTGTGTGTATGTGTGTGTGTGTGTGTGTTTGTGTGTGTGTATGTATGTCTACAGAAACAGAGGTAATGTCAACACGACGCCTTTACTGTAGTGGTAAAGAACGGAAGTCGGCAGGCGACCTCTCACATCAACAACTCCCCGGCCCCTAGGCAGGAAACAGGACATTTAAGGTAATTAGAAAAAAGCCCTAATCTCCTGCCATCAACTCTGTGATTACCTGCCTCCCCTACACACGACGTCACGACCCGACCACGTCAGCCAGCGACATCACAAGAAGCTACATCAGAGAGCGATGTCCTCTCGTCAGTGACATCTCTATCTAGCACGTCAGTGACTTGCATCACCACCTCCAGAGACAGTAAGCGACATCACCGTCTACCGTCTTGCACGTCTGGTTGCCACATCGCTGGTGCCCGGGACCCTCGTCGTAATAGCCAATTAAATCCTAAAACGAGCAAAATATTTGTGTAGCGACATCATTACTCGACAAAAGACGTGGGACATACAATTTGGAACCACCAGCCACCTCTCCTCCAGGAACGGATGGTTCCAGAGGAACCGCCGACCTCTCCTGCAGGAAGAGGTGTTTCCAGAACCGCTAGCGACCTCTCTTCTAGAAAAGAGTTGGTTCCAGAACCGCCAACCACCTCTCCTCCAGGGACGGATGGACCTTAGAACCTCCAGCAACCTCTCCTGTAGGAAGAGTTGTTTCCAGAACCGCTAGCCACCTCTCCTCCAGAAAGAGTTGGTTCCAGAACTCGCTAGCGACCTCTCCTTCAGGAAGAGATGGTTCCAGAGCCATCAGCATCCTCTCCACGAGGAACAATTGCTTCCAAACCCTCCAGCAACCTCTCCTCCAAGAATAGTTCATTTCAGAGCCGCCAGAAACCTCTCTTCCCGGAACAATTGGTTCCAGAACCTAAGACAACCACTTCCCAAGGAAATGTTCCAGAAATCATTTCGACGACGTCATGTGAAGCAGTTATGGGCTGTGGACTAGCTGGGCCTCAGTCCCCTCCAGGTTTTTCCAATCCACAAACCATCGAGTCATTCTGGAAAATAAACTGAACTGGAAGGAACGCTTCAGCGCCATCATCGACTTTTCCCAGGTGTATGTAGTCTGTGCGTTTCCTCGTTGACTCAAGACACCTGGACCTTCCAGCGTCTGACTCCAGAACATGTACACAGCTTTTCATCCATGCCAAACGCACCCAACAGGGGGCTGCTGGAAAAGGTGCAGAGGAGGGCACGAGACATCCTCATCCTCCGTCCCTCTTGCAGCACCTTAATCAAGAGGCGCCTGAAACACTTGATGCCACGGCACCGTTCTCTCCACCACCACCGGATGCCTGGGATCTCTCGTCCCCTAGTTGCAGTCCGCCACCACAACCACGGCCAGCCCGTACGAACACTTTATAGACCACTGTAGGGACAGCTCCATCCCCTCCACTGCGAACATCAGTGATTAATACACTGCACATAAATCTCCTCCTCTGTATTTACGCAAAGACTATCTGTCTTCAGTCTCTGGCTGCAGTCCGTAACTTAATGCATAAGTATTAATCATCATTATTTTTATTATTATTATTATAATTATTATTATTATTATTATTATCATTATTATTATTATTATTATTATTATTATTATTATTATTACTATCAATATCATTATCATTATTATTATTATTATTATTATTATTATTATTATTATTATTATTATAATTATCATTATTACTATTATTATTATCATTATCAATATTATCATTATTATTAATATTATTATCATTATCATTATTATCATTATCGTTATTCTCATTATCACTACAGATATGCATGTACTGCGTTACCCCACCCTGGTCTTCTCACGAGGGCGTTATGACTGCGCTGCCGGTCGACGTCAGCGGCAAGCAAGCAGGCGGTACACAGACCATCATCAAGGTAATGAGCGGCCGGGGAAAACGCCTCACAGTTTTCGACATTATCGCTGGCGAATGTGTTAGCGAGAGTGGGCGTGCGCCAGCCTGGCGGGCGCTATACTAACACTAACATTACCTTCCATCACAGTTATGTGAGGACGGGAACTTCACAGGCGTTAAGACCTCCTTCTTCCTCCCCTCCGCACACTTGGTCCTGCTCGATAAGGCATTTCTGACTTAGGTGTCGGGGTTATCATAATTTCTTGATATGTGATTTGCATATTCATGCTTTAAGATTAATAGTAATCATCCCATATGGTCATTCATTTGCTCTGAAGTTAATCTTTCTAAAAGAAATGTAGTTGATAGGTTTCAGTTTTAGAAGATATTGAACTTAATGCCCCTCGGAGACAGACACTTTTGAGATCATAAGATTTTGTATTTTTAAGCTAAAGAAAACTGAAGATGATGAATGCTGGGAGAACTGTCTGTATTTCAGACAGTGAGGAATTCGATTGTCTAAGGACTTGGTAACGGCAGGTCCAAGAGGGTAGGGGTACTTGCACAAAACATATGGAATGTTTACATTTGGTTTAACCACAGTAATCGTATATGCAAATGACATATGTACCACAAGACCCGTATATCTAAGTATATTTTGTAACACAGTAATTGTATTTGTAAGTGTCTTTTGTACCACGAGACCCGTAAATGTAAGTGTGGCTTGTGTCTGCCCCATCGAGAGGCCTTGGAAGGAGCGGTATAGGAGCCTTCCTTCCCCCTGGCCAACGGGGTTGCCAGGTCTGCCTGAGGCGCTTGCGGTATTTATAGAGGAAGTGCGCCGCGTCCCACAGCTGAGCCAATATGGTGATTGGGTCGTTAATTGAACGGTCGTCGGTGTATATATGATGGGATTACTGCTAAGGCTGCAGGCCTGGCGTGGAGGGGGAGTGGGTGGGGGAGAGGAGAGGGAAAGAAGGGGGAAAAGAGAGAGAAAGAGAGAGGAGCGAGAGGGGGGGACGTAGAGAGAGAGAGAGAGAGAGAGAGAGAGAGAGAGAGAGAGAGAGGAGAGAGAGGTGTCATCACCATAAAACCACCGTCGTACTGCAGCAATACGCAACAACAATAAGGGAAAAATAAAAATAAGTGAGAGAAAAAGATATAATGTGTCTGTGTCGGAGTCTGGGCTCCCGTCACAGCGTAAAACACGACCCTCCTCACCGACTCGTCGTCCCGCCAGATTACCTCGATAGTCGTCTGATATCCGACCTCGACCGCGGGTATACCAGGTCTCGCAAATCTCTCGAGACATCAAGAGACATCGCACGACATCAAGGAACTCTTAAAGTCAGATTCCAAAGCCTATATTTTTTTTCTATATCTTTTTCTTTCCACTCGTCTCTCGGCTGAGTGCTGAGGAGGATTGGTAATGAGACCAACTTCCAGACGAGCTGAGAGAGAGAACTGAGACAAATGCGTCTCTCAGCCCAGCGGGAGAGGAGGTCCTCCTCCGGGAATGGTGGGGAAATGTTGGTGCAAGTTTCGCGTGAGTTTGAATGGGGTGTGGTACAGGGTTCGAACACGGCAGCAGTGTGGTTGTCTTACGCTGTGGCACCGTGAGGCGAAGTGCCATGGCGGCGGTGGCGAGAAGAGGTCAAGGTTATGATGCTGTTGAACTAGCTGCTTTGTTGAGATGATGGTGCAGCGTTGAACCAGCTGCTTATCAAATTAGTGTTACGCTGTGCCAGCCACTTGTTAAGTCAGTGTCGCGTAGAATCATCTGCTTGTCGAGTAAGTGCCGACGTCAGCGCTGAAATACGTCTGAAGGGGCTAGATCACGCACTCTGACGAAGATTGATCTCTTCAGAGGGTGCTAGAGTATTCGTACGTCAAGCGAACGTAGCCTGCCCATACGTACCTGTCTTCACTATGAACCAACAGACACACAGGTAACACCCCTTCATATACATACGTCCGAACTGTCACCTACAACCAAGATGGACAAGACAAAATCGACATCAAAGTTGGAACTAGAGGTACTCCAACAGTCTCTCCTAAAACCTGAAGAAGATAGGCTTATTCTCAGTGCTGCTAATTTACAAGAAGAACTGAGAGTTGAAAACACACGAGAACTGATGTCGTAGAAGGCAGGCCCCTACCTGACCCACAGTAAGAAGTGTGGCAAAAGAATTAAAGGAAGATGTAACAACATAATCAGAAGAATAGAAATTTCTGACGCCTTCGTCCTTGTCAGTGAGACAGACTACGTAAACAAACGCCTCGCCATACCCATCACTTGCGCCCCAACCGGAGGTTTGGAAAGAAGGGAAGGATAAGTTTCCCGTCGCCGCCGCTGGTGGCGCTGACCGACATCACTACCCACCCATCACAGGACATTACGATCCTGGTTATGTCGTCGGTAATGACAGAATCCTCAGTAATGCCTATCCGTTCCCTCCTCTCGTTTCCCAGGTAACGACTCCTACGTACATACCTACACTGCCAAAAAACATCAAAAACATCATAATGTTATGCATTCCAGCCATATTTTTCGCCCATTTCCCCTTGATGAATTCATCCAAATCCTCGGCAACACCCGCTCCAATGAGCGCCTCATATCCTTAGCTGTAGAGAGTGTCTTTACAAACGTTCTTATGGAAACTACAATGCAAATCATCCTTTAGTAACATCATTTGCAATCAATCTATCTGACCAATCCCGTGGATGAGGCTAGTCGACCGTATACGATATTTTACAACGCGATAAAATTCACGTAATGGAACACATTACGACAGTCTGCTCCCCAGGCTAACGTAAGAGAGGTTTTTAAAGTAAGATATGCAATCCAATGTCTGTTCAAGTTCAAGGTTGTTATAACCTGAGGAGTTGTAGTCGTCAAGTGCAACAGTTGTAATGCTCTGTATGTTGGCAAGACGAAGCGCAGTATTCACGAACACCTTGGGCGATCAGTACGAGCGAACTGCCCGCTTCAGCAATACGGTATCGCGCTCACAACAATGATCGCTCCACTTCGGCATCGCGCTTCATCTGTGCTGGTCAGTGCTTCGTTCAGCAGTGGTCTGTTAACTGTGGATCCAACTCCTGTCCTACAGGAACAAAGCTCTTGTAAGTAACAATAACGCATGGACAGAGTTAGTGTGTTTTTAGTTAAGAGTTATCAGATTTAGAGTCGAAGTTTCCAGTTGTTTTTGATGCATGTTTTAAACGTCTGGATAGTTGACTGTGAACTGCGAAATTTTAATCTTGACTAGGAAATATTGCCTCTGTTTATTTACATTGTACGTATAAGTACGTATAAGTATATCCTTCCTCGTCTATTGTTCGTGAAGATGACTTCTATTGTTACGTACTTATCTACATGTATATGTGAGTAAAATGGCTCATGAGTCCATTTTGCGCCGTGGAAACGATTGGAGGTCGCTAGTGTCATAGCGCCCTCAGCGTTTGCATCGCGTCCCGCGCTGCACATAACAGGTGGTTCCTACGCTCTTCCTACATCTTGCATGATGCTAAGGCCAAGGATCACCACTGTATCCTGTACTAATTGTTCCAGCTCTTGCAGAGTGATCTTGCGCGCTTGCGGGCGTCGATTGACACAGTCACTGTACCTACCTACCACTTCGGTGATTCCTTAGACCGTCGTCCCTGACTGAGGTGTTCATACATGACTTGCTTCTGAGGGCGAGAGGCAGCCATTCTAATCGCTTCATTCTCTCACCGGAGATCTAATGCTCATTGTCCCGATGGAGAGGACTTTCCGTGTTTATGACTCTCTCTCGTCCTGAGCGATCTGAGGAAGCACGCATGTGGCACAGCTCTGGTTCTTTGCTTTGTCTCTGATGGGGAGGTCGTGTCCCCCAGATGCATCGGGCGGACGACAGAACTCATTTGCGTAGTTTAGCTTGAAGTTGGTGGTCAGCTAGATGCTATGGTGGTCCGGAACTCCAGCACGGAGTCTGTCTTTGGGACTGGTCGGCTTTGCTAATCCTCGCTGTAATCTCCTTGTCGGGGGGAAACGCTCAGGGGATACTGGGTTTGTCCAGGTACTTGAAATCCTCTAGTTGCTCAGCTGGGTTCCGGTAATCCGGATATAGATGGCTGGCGAGCTACATCTTGAAGGGAGCCGAAGGAGATCCTCTGTGTTGTCGAGGCCGATCGTCATGCCAGGGAGCTGGGCGGGCCCCAGAAACACGGTTCACGATGGATTGGATGTCGCTCTGGTTATGTTACTCGAATCGTCTAGATAAGCAGTGCTTCCTGAACGAGTCTCTCCTCGGTTTTAATCTTGGCGCTGGACGGTTGAGATCGAATAGCGTCTCTTTTAAACGGCGTGCGATTTATACACAATGTTCGAGATCTTTACAGACGTGGGGCATAGCAGAAGTGAAGACTGAAGAGAATGCAAGTGTACACCCGTAATTCACTGCATTGGAGATTTTAAAAGATGATTGCTGCCTTGCAGTTTGAGAGTACCTAACCTGCCATGCTCTTATGGTAAAGCTCCTCGATGATCCATGAATATTTACTGGGCCGACAAGGACTTTTGAAAATCGCCCCGAGTCCGTCCTGTTAACGCCATGCCAAGGTATACATTGTTTGCATGTGATGAGGCGAATTGTCTCCGTGAAACAAGTAGTGCAATATGTTTCGAAAGATAGATGTTAAATAGAATAATTTGAACTATTGAATTGCATTTTTACCTATATATATCTATATCTATCTATCTTATCTATACACACACACACACACACATATATATATATATATATATATATGTGTGTGTATGTGTGTGTGTGAGTAAGAAAATACATGTATATAAGTGAATGTAAACTACACTCGTCAGACATATGACACGAAATCTCAGGTAAGAGTTCCGTTAAGTTAGTAAAAGGACAAAGTGATGTCAAACTGACACGAGAAAAAGAACATTTCACGACAATCGGGGGTTCCGTATGACTTTATTTGAGGGACAGAATGATGCTGGTGCCGTTCGGGCCCATATTTACGGTGAGCTGAGCTGTAACAACCTCTTCATTTTCTAGAATTACCCATTTGCCAATTGGATTGCCAGCTGTGTCGACCACTCTTTGTTTTAGTGGGACTGTGGAAAGACCATAGAAGACTTTCTACACATGGTTGGTTGGTTGGTTTGTTGGTTAGATGGTTGGTTGGTTAGTTGGTTGGTTGGTTGCTTAGTTGGTTCGTTATTTGGTTGTTTGTCTGGTTGGTTGGTTAGTTGGTTGGTTATTTGGGTTGGTTGGTTGGTTAGTTGATTGGTTGGTTGGTTCTTTGGTTGGTTATTTGGTTTGTTGGTTGGTTGGTTGTTTGTCTGGTTGGATGGTTAGTTGGTTAGTTGGTTAATTGGTTGGTTATTTGGTTGGTTGGTTAGTTGACTGGTTGGTTGGTTAGTTGACTGGTTGGTTGGTTGGTTATTTGGTTGGTTATTTGGTTGGTTGGTTGGTTTAGTTGGTTGGTTAGTTGATTGGTTGGTTGGTTATTTGGTTGGTTGGTTAGTTAGTTGGTTGATTGGTTAGTTGATTAGTTGGTTAGTTGGTTGGTTTGTTGCTTAGTTGGTTGGATATTTGGTTGGTTGGTTGTTTAGTTGATTGGTTGGTTGCTTGGTTGGTTATTTGGTTTGTTGGTTGTTTAGTTGGTTGGTTGGTTAGTTGATTGGTTGGTTGGTTGATTATTTGGTTGATTTGTTGGTTGGTGAGTTGACTGGTTGCTTGCTTAGTTGGTTGCTTAGTTGGTTGGTTATTTGGTTGGTTGGTTGGTTGCTTAGTTGGTTATTTGGTTGGTTGGTTGGTTGATTAGTTGCTTAGTTGGTTGGTTGCTTGCTTGCTTAGTTGGTTGGTTGGTTGGTTGGTTGCTTAGTTGGTTATTTGGTTGGTTGGTTGGTTGATTAGTTGGTTGGTTGGTTAGTTGGCTGGTTGGTTAGTCGCTTAGTTGGTTGGTTCGTTGGCTGGTTGGTTAGTTGCTTAGTTGGTTGGTCATTTGGTTGGTTGGTTGGTTGCTTAGCTGGTTATTTGATTGGTTGGTTGGTTGATTAGTTGGTTGGTTGGTTAGTTGGTTGGTTGAGCTTTAGGTCTATCTGCTGTAAGGATCCCTGGGGCCGTCATCCTGAACCTACATACATCCACCAACCGAGAAATCTTTAAAACCTTCTTCATATGCTAAGAATGATTCGATGACCACATATAACACTCCCACTTTGCATTTAGCCTCTGTTATGCCCATTCAGTGAAATAACACATATTAATATCTCCAAATAACTGATAAACACCAACGGACAATATGTAAGAGATTGACACATAATTGGCAGTTCAACACAATTATGTCGATAAAAAGGGAAATATGATTGGACAGTTATCAATACTAATCAGTGGAATTTATTAGAGTAGGTAGAACGAAGAGGAGTATACATATCAAACCTTAAAGCAAAAATGACCAATCCTTTGTGACTGAGGAGCGCGCAAGTATAATTCAGATACTGACAATGGGAGCTGACAGGACTACCATCACTCTGTCAGCGCTCGGCAGGTGCGTCATGTCCTAAATCTGAATACAACTCCCGGATGTTGAGAGATTCATGAGGCACAAGGCACAGGCCACCGCTTCTAGTGCCTGTACATAACGAACGGTGCCTCACAATGCTCAGCGCCTGAAGTGAATGAGGAATTTGTCACAGAAGCGTCGGAAGCCATGGCGCATTTAATAGGGATTAGGAGAATGATACCACTGAAAGGGGAAGATCAGCTTAGAGCCTGTGTATTGCACCTCGCGTCGACAACTCATCGCAAATCTCACTACACTAAAGACGACATGGGCGGGAAAGATGCGTTCTCTGTGTAGAGCAGATGCATTATGGGTCAGGATGCCAAACTGCCCACGTACGTGTGTGTGTGTGTGTGTGCCTTAGGTCGGGTGCCATGCGTCACTCCCGCTTTAGTTGTTTGTCTGGACGCCATGAGAGCAGATGACACGCGCCTCACAAGTTCACACGCCCTCACCGTTGTCCCTGTGCTACGTGCTTCCCTTTGGGCCTGCTGCTATATCAGATCCACACACACACACACACACACACACAATTCCTGTTCAATACAGCCTCATGACGTGTATCTCAAAACACGGGCGGCAAGTGCGCTTCCCTCACCTGCTACCCGGCGTTATGACCCTCTTGATATCAATGACTTTTTTTCATCTTAGCTGAAACTGCACGGGTACATAAATGCCCTAATCAAGGCCAACTCGTTTGTTCAATATCTATCTATCTATCTATCTATCTATCTATCTATCTATATATATATATCAACACACCCTCTTCTGCTCTCTCAACCACATTCCTTTTATTACCACACCTCTCACTTAACCTTTCGTTACGTACTCGATCAAACCACGTAGCACCACTTATTGTCCTCAAGCATTTCATTTCCAACACATCCACCCTCCTCCACATGGCCTTATCTATAGGCCCGTTCCTCGCAACCAGTTGGTAGAGATATCTTAAGGAGGTAATAATAGTGGTGTTTTCGAAGATAGTTGTGCTGGAGTTCCCTGAAGGTGGTGGTAGTTGTGGATGGAGCTATTGGTGGTGGTGGTGGTGGTGGTGGTGAAGGAACTTAAAGTTCATGTGTTGGAGGCAGGGGTCCAGGCACAGGCGCTCTGAGGCGGGTCGTTAAGAAAGCAATAATTAGTTGCTGGACGGAGTGGGTTGTGGGCGAGACGGGTGGCGGACGAGACGGGTGTTGGAGACGGGACGGGTTATGGATATGTATTAAGCCGGGTTGGTGGAGAGTGGAATGGCAATGAGAGATTGTGGATGGGAGAGATAGGCAGTGTTTTGAGAGAGAGAGAAGCAGCTGATTTAAGTGAGAGAGGCACTGCTTGGGAGCCTGAGGGACAGGGAGATAGTGTAAGGGAGGGAGGGAGGGAGAAACGCAGCGTGAGGTGAGAGAGGAAGAATAAGACAGGTAGGGAGCTTCAGGAAGCAGAGAGGGTAAGGGAGGGGGATTAGGAGCTCGCGGAAGCTGGGAGAATAACATTGGGCGTGAGGCGGCCACAGTAGTATGAGGGAATGGCAGTACTGGAGGAAATTACTCTTATACAGTTTGAAGTTCCATCGATTTCTGAGATTCCAAAAGGAGTATAGTTAATGGTCACAGTAAATGTTGTAATGGTATAAATCATCACGATAAATGTTCGATCATTACACTTTAGGATTAGCGTCTTGACGCCGTTGCCTTAGGTAGATGCTAATTATCACGGTCATATAGCAAAGATTATTTTTTTCATGATTGCTTTGTGACTAACAGAAAAAAAATCTTTCATTTATGACGTAAAGTGAATGAAAAGAGACTGGAACTGTGAGAGCATTTTATCCTTCCTTCGTGACCTGAATTTCCCTTAAAGAGAGGCTTCCCGAGTCTTCCTTAAAAAGTTAATATTTACTAACTTTTGGTATCACCCTGAGGCTTCTTCGCCTAGCATCATCTGACCTAGGTAGCATCACGTCGCCCAACCTTACTTAATTTAGATTAAAATTTATATTTGACATCAGAATGTGCTGTCTACTTTACTTGCTTTTAACTTTCTTTTTTTCTCTATTTGCTAACATGAATGTGTTTAATGTGTTTATTTTTTTTAAGTCTTGTTTGTTTGTTATTCTGGTAAATTCATTTGCCTGTGTTTTCTGTTATGCATATCAGTTGCTTTTTACGTCGTTTTAGTTATCTGTGAACGCGTTCCCTGGGGTCAAATCCTTGACTGGTGTAGGTGTTTGAATGGATGTTTTGTTAACACTTTACCCATCAGAAATATGGTTTATGTAATTCAGTCCTACAATAAAAAGGTCTTTTATTTTAATTTTCAACCTTGATACAGCCCGTACTTAAAGAACAAAATATTTCGTCCAACACGTTAACTGGATAATAAGTATGGAGGAAATTTTATAATTTGAATCAACTTTAATCTATTTACCATGAATGAAGCGATAAATATACACGAAACATGTTTACATGAAGCTAAAACACTGCATAACCATCACAAATATTAGAAAACTTTTCACGTGTGATCAGAATTATACATATTCTTATGCCTTACGTATGCATGAGATAGCTATTCACCAAACACGTTTTCCATGATGTGTCACAAAGGAATTACTTTAGTTTCACTCTATAGACCGCTTTGTGTACGTTCTCCTTAACAAGTTGCTAGCTTGGCGATGAGATGGCGCTGGTGGTAACTTTCGACAACTCCTCTTCAAAAGTTCTGATAATCTTGGATAGTTACTCTTCTTAAATACATCTTTCTTGAGTTAAGTTCCAGTCTTGTTTTAACGAACCCAGAACACTGGCGCTTCACGGATGTAGCTAGTGTGTCTGTGTAAATTTGTTTTCATGCCGTTGTTTTTCGTTCGTAATTTTACTTCATTATTACGCTGTGAAAACTGTTTACACGCCAATGAATATAAGAACCCCAAACCCTAAAGCTTTTCAATCCAGCGTACAGACATTTAAGAGGTATAAACATTCAGCTGCTTTTGCCATGGAGGATCACAAGCGTTCGTCACAAGAGTCCGAAAATGGGGTCAGAAAACCGTAGTGCCATTCTTGTGGATAAATTAGTCATGCTGAGGATACTGAAGTCATACTGAGGATTCTGTATATCCATGATGACAGGGTAGGCAATTCTTCGCTGAAATTATGGTCTTGTTTGACGCTAGAGGCGAATCACTGAACGAAATCTCGAGGCCCCTTTTGGTGGAGTTGTTTCCGCATTATGTATCTCCGTATCTTTATTCATGTCATTATTCCGATGAAATTTATAGACTATATAACTCAACAGTTATGTTTTCTATAAATTACATAGAAGCTATACGTGTACAAATGTGCGTGTTATGAGATATCTTTTTACTGGAAATGTTGGATAACCACGACCGGGGTAAGCCATTTTTTCTTTGAAATTATAGTCTTGTTTGATGCTGGAGGCGAATCACTGAACGAAACCTGGAGACTCCTGTGGGTGGAGTTGTCTCCGCATTATTTATCTCCGAATCTTTATTCATGCCATTATTCGCATGAAATTTATTGCCTATATAAATCAACAGTTATGTTTTTTTTTGTAGATAATATAGAAGCTATAAGTTGTAGAAGTGTGCGTGTTATGAATTTTCTTATTTTTCTTGTATCATGACTCCTTGCACAGCTATTTTATCATGTGTAAATGCAAAAGACTCTAAATGAGGTTTTCAGGATGAATTTGGTGTGTAAAAGAGGTATTTCTATGTCATTTAGAAAGTGATTTATCGAAAAAAAAGATTTATACGCGTTCGGCGCTCGCGCGAAGCTGATCGAAGCTCCGAATCACTGAACGGATGAGAGTCGCCCGGCTTGAGACAAGGGTTTGTGTGTAGTTCCTCCAAACGTATGTAAACTGCTCTGTTCCCTCTCCATCACGGCTGACCTCCTCCTTCACCTCAGACGGTTTGACTGACCTGTTCTACCACGCCGGTTGTGTTACTACAACAATAGATATAAGTTCCGCAGTGTTATGGCCGCTTAAAGTGTTCCACCATGGCCGTCAAGTTGTCGGTCATAACTCAGAACATAAAGTCTCTTTCACAGTATTATCAACATGGTCCGTCATTCATTATTTGCGTTACCTGTTCTTAAGTTGGTTATAACACTGAAATTGTTCCACCCAAAGCTGCCAGTTTCAAGTGTGGAACCACCACTTCTGTGCCCCGCCACCGAAGTGGTGCTCCATTACCACAGTGGTACCCCTTCACAACACACTGGTGCCCCATCACCACAGTAGTACCCCCACGACATAATGGTGCCCCATCACCACACGGGTGCTCCACACCACGTGTGGTAGTCCGTCATAACATTTTTGCTTCAATACAACGCTTTGGTGTATCTCCACCGCTCTGGCAAGACTTTGCTACTTCGGTGCCTCTTTTCGATTTTGGTAACCCATCACAGCCAAGCTGTAACCCATCACAACCAAGTCGTAACCCATCACAAACAGGTTGTAACCTATCACAACCATGTTGTATCCCATCACAACCATGTTGTATCCCATCACAACCATGTTGTATCCCATCACAACCATGTTGTATCCCATCACAACCAGGTTGTATCCCATCACAACCAGGTTGTAGCCCATCACAACCAAGTTGTAACCCATCACAACCTCTTCCACCTCCCCACGAAGGACGACCAGCCAACTAGTTTCTCCTCCATCCCCACGCTCTAGTTACTCCCACTAAGTTGCTCTGAAGCAGAACTCAGGAGTTGCTCCGGTAAAACTTGTCAGCGTCCCAAAATATATCTTTGTTAAAAGTTTCTCTGGCAAGGTGTCCACGTATTTCAACCCAGTTTTATGTCCGTATTCCCGGTTGTTTTAAGGGGAAGGACGCATTAAAAATGTTAAGTGATGTTGACACACACAGCGCTGTTTTCTACGGAGAGAGAGAGAGAGAGAGAGAGAGAGAGAGAGAGAGGAGTGATGATGGAAAAAAAAAAAAGCCGGCGGAAGAAGGACCTGGCAGAGAAGACCCTAACTCCCACATACAGGTCATGTGAGACCCAGCATTCAGATACTCCAGTGTTCAGGTTCTCCTGTAATCAGGTCCTCCTGCGTTCAGGACCTCCAGTCTTCAGGTCCTTCAGTGTTCAGGTCCTCCTGTGTTCAGGACGTACCTCCAGAGCAGACATATGACGACTCTGGAAGTTGACCTCCCGTGTCAACTCGTTGGAACAAGCGCATTACGTCGCCAAAACTCGATTAGAAGCTGAGGCGAGGAGAGTTGTGCGACGGGAACTTTCCCACCCTCGTCTTCACCCCTTCACTTCATTGTCGGGTCCTCTTAGATGGTGCTGATTAGCTGGGGTTCGTTTTACAGGGACTGGTGGCATAATTGGCTTCTGAGACCAGAATGACGTCTGTTATTAGTCATTTTAGGGACTGTCCGTGCACTTGTCACTGGAAAGTGGATTACGAGAGGTGGTTGATTTTCAGTGCTTATGCACCGGGAAGCGATAGGAGTATGGAAGAGTGGTAGGTGTTTTGGTCGAAGAAGAGCGGGTGTGTCGGCAATTTTGATGTAAGGGATCGAGTATTAGTGATGGGTGATTTGAATGCGATTGTGGGTAATGTGGTAGTCGTGGGTATAACTGAGAGGCATGGGTTACCCAGCGATGTGTATGAAAATGGTGAATAGCTCGCGATATGCTGAGAAAGGACTGGTAACTCGGTAAACCTGGTTTAAAGAGACAGTCATACATAGGAATTCGTTGATGAGCAGGGTAAATGGGAAGAGCATTATTGGATTATGTACTAATTGATAGGCGTGCAAAGGAAACACTCTTGGATGTGAATGAATTGAGAGGGACAGCTGGGAGGATGTCTTATCATTACTTTGTGAAAGTGATGGCTAAGGTTTGTTGAAACTTTATCAAAGTAGGAAATTATATGGACGGGAATAGGGTGGCGAAAGTGAATAAACTTGGAAAAAGGCTTGTGTGAAGGAAACCAGAGAAGAGTGATTGTAATATGGTAAAAGGTAAGGGTAGATAAAGCTAGGTAAGAAATAGGGCGTGTTTTGAAAAGCAATGCTTATACGTGCGAGAGAAGAGTGTGGCATGCGGAGGGTGGGATGCGATCAAGTGAGAAAGGATAGTGAATGGCGGAATGAGGAAGTTAAGATGCTAGTGAAAGAGAAATGAGAGACGTATGGGCATTACTTACAGGGAAGGAGCGCGAGTGATTAGGAGATGTACATGAAAAGGCGGCAGGTCAGGAAGAAGGTGTAGGGGTTGAAAAAGACGGAAAATGGGACTTGGGGAGAGCGAGTAGCAACAAACTTAGAGGGAATAAGAAAGTGTTGTGGTAGGAGGTTAATAGTGTGAGAAAGACAAGAAAATGAATGAGAACATCGGTGAAAGGGGAAAATGGAAAGTGATAAGAAAAGGAAGCTACGCACTAGAAAGCAGAAAGAAGCAGTAAAGCCAAAGGAAAGATATGTGGTAAGCAAAGATTTATGTCATAACCTTTCAAATGCTTAGATGTCGAGAGAGGACGACCAGAGGTGAGTCACATAGGAGCGATCAACAGTAGACCTTGCATCACAAAAGTCGTAATGGTGATATGAAAGAAGGGAACTATATTCCGAATGCTAAGTGCCCCGAAGGGGCACGTGGCATAACTCGAACATGGTTGGATGAAAAATGATATTGTTTATGTTTATGTCAATTTTACAGTCTTAATTTGCCTGAGTTCAGAATACAGTACATTCTTTTGACTGCAATATCTCCTGAGTTTCCACAGAAAGGTCATACCATTCTGAGATGGGCGGAAAACATGGGGTTTACATAAGTTTACATGAGAAAGACAGACAGCAGGAAGCCTGATTGGCCCAAGACTAGGTTATCTGTTAAAAGAAAAGAAAGTTCATCTTGACAAGAAAAGTTAATTACACTCAACAATTAAAATTTTAAGCTATCACCGACCCCCCGCTGCTGCACATTAGCCTTCTTCTGTCTCCGTTATCCCTGTCGTTTATGCAGTTTATTTCTGGCGTTTTTCTCAGATTATACCTGAATTCATAAAGTGTTTGTCTAAACGACTTTTGAAGGTATTCATAGTCTTAGCTTTCACTACGTCCGACGGTGACTTGTTCCAGTGCTCAACACCTATAGAAAAGAAGCTTTTTCCCACGTCCGTACTACATCTTTTAGTTTTGAATTTTATTCCATTTGTCCTGGTAACCGTATTTTCTTGTATTTCGAAAAGATATTCTTAATTTACGTTATCGAACTTGTTTAGAATTCTGAACACTTGGATTAAGTCACCGCGAAGTCTTCGTTTATTAAGGAAGAAAAGATCCAAACGATTTAGCCTTTCTTCGTATGCCAGATTTCTAAGGGATGGGATCAATTTTGTCGCACGACTTTGTACTTGTTCTAATTTTTCCTCGTCTTTTTTTATTATTTTGGGACCAAAACTGGACTGCATATTCAAGGTGTGGTCTTACTAGAGAATCATAAAGTTTGAGAATTGTTTCTGGTGTCTTGTAATCTATGTTCCAGGCTATGAAACGTAACAATTGGTTGCCTTGTTGCTTGACACTGTTTAGTGTACTTCAGATTGTTGCTAATGACAACACCAAGGTCCTTTTCTTCATTTACTTTTGTTAGAGAGTTTCCGAATAGTTTGTATTCGTAACGTATATTTTTGTCTTCAAAGTGCATGACTTTACACTTGTCCACAAAATTTCATTTGCCATCTGACTGACCACTCTGCTAGTAAACCAAGATCTCTTTGAATCATTTCGCAGTCCCGCCTGTTTACAGCTTTACCTCCTAGTTTAGTATCGTCAGCAAATTTGGAGATCTTAGATATGAGACCGAGTTCTAGGTCATTAATGTATATT
>JAYMFT010020038.1:0-16464 GCA_038088735.1 Panulirus argus
AAGGGGGCCAAGTGAGGATTTTTCCTCTAAGGCTCAATCCTCTGTTCTTAACGCTACCTCGCTAATGCGGGAAACAGTGAATATGTATGAAAAAAAAAGAAAATATATATATATAAAACTGAATACACAACATATATCATGGCGTGTAATATATCCATACGTTCAATGTTAACTAAATTTGGAGTGATGGACATAAGTGGACATACTTATTCACTGGTGGGGGGGGTATTGGCAGGTTGACAGACCTGCCGCGCGGCACCCTCCCCCCGCACAGCTGCAGACAGGGCAACAGTCATGGCAACAGAGACAAATTCATTAACAAACGCCGTAGCCATCCACGACGCCCTGCAGCTGCAGGTGCAAGGAGAGCGAGACGTCGCCTAAAGGAGGCAGGTGTGCACCACCGAGTCCCGGCGGCCAAGGAGCTCCTCACCAAACGTCACCGGGAAGGGAGGCTCCCGTTTGCACGCCGGTACGCCGAGGCAGGGGAGGAGTTTTGGTCGCAAGTGATTTTCACGGAGGAAAAATGAAATATTGCATCTCACGGCAAGCTACACTGCTGGAGACGAAACAACACTCAGTAAGTTACTCTTACTTCTTGGTTTCTTTCGTACAGTTTGGCGAAACGTGAATTTATGCAGCAGAGTTCAGGCTATAATGAATTAAAACTAGTGGCATATTTTTTTTTTTCTGTCACACAAGTTTGACAGGCAAAACATGAGTGAAGAGGCAAGGTCAGGCCACCACACTGTGAATGTGTCTTCCCACGGTGTGAGGAACGTGGTCCAAAGTGAGGAACGCTAAAACACCCTCAAATACGTAGTCATTCAGAAGGTGGGGAGATGGACGAGATATCAGATAATACAGAGAACTGCATAGGTGAATTTTTACATCCTGTTTGTTCTTGTCAAATGTGAACACAGAGGAAGAAATATAATGGAAAACGATAACTGATTTGAAAATGAGGTCCACAAAGAGAACAATATGATGTGTTATATTAATGAGCATAGGTCTATACTACTCAGCTATGCTTATAAGCAAACAGACATTGACATCAGGAATTAATTGAATCATGTCTTATGCTTTAAACCTGGTTACAACACTGAGGGCGGGCGAATGTGTGCGAGTCTGTGTGTGTAGTGGTGTGTGTGTGTGTGTGTGTGTGTGTTGGGGGGGGGGGACAGCGACACAGCTGTCATCCACCTCCACCGGCAAGGGATATGGCGAAATTAATACAAATTCAAAAAATCTCTATGCACCTCTCTTATATAGCTCAAAGTGTCAGATGCCCTTATATGTATTTATGTATCAGCTGAGTACTGCAATTATCCAATGATCTCTTGATGACAAACTAGAAGCGGGACCTGCCAGCGGCTCCCATACAGACCTCTTTTCCATCCACCTACCTAGCTAACCAAGATAGCCAAGTTCGAACAATGAACCACTTGTTTGGAAATTTCGACTCCGCTCACACAGCATGTTTACCCGATCAAGCTATACTACGGAAGCCACTCCACAACTGTACCTAAATCTCATAACAATTGTATACATGTAACAAACAACAGTAACAAGTCATAAAAAAGAAAATGTTTCATTATTCTTACTTTAGAAATGAACTGGTTGGATTTGCTGCATCGTATGCTTCGCTTTCACTATAATCTCTTTGGCTATCTCGACGAAGGTTCACACGCACGGTGGTCGGAAGTAAGCCAAAATGGCGCACAATATCCAGAGCCCGTTCTTCAATTCTACTGCGCTTTGACACATCAACTTTCACGCCGACAGTAACACTGCCATGTTGCCTCTTGCGAACACTAAACAACTTTCCACTGGCACTAGATTTTCCGCTTATGGTTGTAAGATTACGGGGATATGATACGATACAATATATCGAAGCACGGAGCACTCGCGACGTACAGTAACACTCTGCAATGGGGCAGATGCACCCCCTTCTCCCAACACCCACCGTTTACTCCTCGAAGTCCACTCCGTACGTTTTTTATTATAATTCATGCTAAAGAAAATTGTAAAGTTTCAGGGGACACGTAAATCATATGACGAGTAATTGGGGACATGGAAGTGAAACGGCATTCATTTTAAGCAATTCTATAATTCTAAACTAGTTTGCAGGGTTAAACACAAGTGAAGTGTATACATTTATACTACTCCTTTAACCATATATAAGACGACAAATTCAAATTATGATGTTTTTATTCCTAATTCACCAAACCTTTGCTAGGTTTGAAATTTACGCACCTTCCTTTGCTCTGTGCTGTTTCAGTTACAGTGATGGATGAAGCTGCAGTAGATGTCGAGAGTTTGTTTCTAGTCATCGTTTTAGTCAGCTTACCATTTGAGAAAATCATGTCAGCATCTGCATTTGAGGTTAGCAGTGACAGGATAGTTAGCGCAAAAGTCGGTAGCGCTCTGTAATAAGGATTACCAAATTCTTTGGTCAGTGTAGATATTTCCTGAAAGAAATATTCTGAATTCCTTAGCTGTCTGATATATTGTGGGATGCGAGTGTTTCCAATATTCCATCATACATTATCTTACGTCTTGAAGATTTTTTAGGAGAAATTAGAGAGAATTCTTGGGCCGGGTCAGACAAAGATGGCATATTTAAAGGCGACTCTTCAAAAAAAATTAACGATGGATAAAACGGAACACAATTTTAGTTTTAGATCCCTCAGAGAGAATCTTCTTTTTTTCTTTCATTTCTGTACAGGAAGTTAACAGGAACTGTCGATACCTTACTCTCACGCCATGAACCATACGCTGTCCCTGTCCTTTGCTGACTGGAGAAGCCTGTGTATATCAACTCCCAAATATATTTGTTCAGTGAGCATATACATGATGCTGTCTTTTAGACTGATGATGGATACGTCCAGTACCTTGCTCAGTTCCTCCCGTCTCATAACTCTTCATAGTAGGTCATTGTACGTCATAACATTTTTGAAACAATTCCTGAATTGTGGGTTCTTTACGTTGGAAAATCAGGTTTAGACTTTTGAATTTTGGCAAAATATGACTTAAAAACTTAAAAGTACTTGAACAGGTTTGGATCGTTTAAGCTTCAAGAATAGAGGGAATCGTCTGAAGGCGCTCCTCCACATCCTTGCTGGTGAAATAGTGAGCTGGGGGGGGGGGTGCCGTTGCTACAACAGCCTTACTGTTTGACAGAATTTTGCAGAGTTCCTGAAATTGTGTAAATTCGTCTTTTCTTTTAGCCCTACGGGAAAAAATGTGTATTTGCAGTGCGTAACAGATCTTCACAAAGGCGAGGTAGAGTTTTTGCTGCTTGGGAGGAGCATATGTGTGCGGAGTGGCATATGCATCTGGGGATGATGATGCCCGGCACCTCTCTCATGAGACGGCTGACATCTGAGTTGCTGACACCGGTAATGTTGCTGGCACCATCTGATGCCAATCCGATTGAATTTAAGAGGAGAAAGTTGTGCCTTTTATAAACACTGCTTTATAACATTACATGAGTTTCCCCCATTTCCACCTTTCCCGCTTATATTGAGGCAGTATGTATAGCAACAACACTATTATTCAACATTGTCTTTGTTAGCAACGTCATAATTCTAATGTCATTGTGTCATTATCATTGAAAAAACATTAAAAATTTTTTATAGTGCGGATTTTTTTTCCGCGCTGCTTCAGAATGCTGTCCGAGATTCCGAAGATAAAGTTTCCTCTCGTCTTTACTCCACATAGCAGACGACAAATGTATGCAACGTCACCCCTTCCCCCCATCAACCCCACCACTGAGTGCAGTTCCCTCTGTTGGTAAGACGAGGAAGTAATGCTTCATCATAAGCAAGGAATTACTATCGCCGGTATCAGCAGTGACTTAAGGAACCTGCAATAATGAACGTTTGAAGAAGGTCCATCTATAAGATATAGCAACATCTGTTGTAGAAGGCATGACGTTAATTAGAATTGTTTTTTGATGCTCAAAGCATATTGAAATATAGGGAGAAGCGTGTGAGAATTATTATTGTAGTATTCGACAAGCAACAGGATTTGGAAAATAAATGTACCATAACACTGACATTATAAAAGAAATGAGATTGGTAGCAACTATTGCTACTCTTACGTTTATTACAAATATTCATGAAATAACACATTGATTATAAGGGGAATTAGTAAATAGTATAACGACCGTCTGATGATCATTACCCAGCTGTGGTCCTCTAAATTCCGGCACAGTGCTATGACCCACTTGTTGCCACTGTTTCTCAAGCAATCAGGTAAATCTTAGCAAGTTTATCATTATTCATCAGGAGGCGACAAAGACTGCACTATGCTACGCCACTAGTCCCCACTTCAACCTTGGTGAGGGGAATCGTGATCGGTGTGTGGGCAGCACACAGACCACAATAGTATTCCAGCTTTCACAACGCACAGCCTACAGCTCTGAGACCGAACAGCCTCCACACCAACACCGCAGCTGCACAGACCGAAAAGATTCCATACTAACACAGCAGCTGAACCTACCGAACAGCGTCCACACGAACACAGCAGCCAAAGTTACCGAACAGCCTCCATACCAATACCTCCGCAGCACAGACCGAGCAGCCTCCACACCAGCACAGCAGCCACTCAGACTAGACACCCTCTGCACCAACACAGCAGCGGCACAGTGTCTTCTGCTGTACATCTATCCTGTCTGGATTTATAGTAGTGTAGCAAGCGCAACATATGTATACCTTGACATCTCTTTAATATTCATCCTTTATTATTTCTCACAATTCGTCGCGATAATTCACTTTATCGGCAGTGTTGCTCCCATACGCTTACAGCCTATTTCTTTTGCAATCAACTGATACAGGAAATTAACACCTTAGGTTAGGTCATTTTGTTTGTTTTACACATGTAAAGTGTTTTCGTTCAGCATTTGATTATATTTTAAAGGCATTTCCTATTTTTTAGGAGTAAATTCAATAGTTATCACAGCACTGCACCATTATTGTTTATTGCAATACTCCTGTTATGCAAACTTTTGCACCCACTCCTGTTGAATATTATTTACATATGAGATGATTACTGTAAGTTATTTTATGTGCTTTTTATGTAGCTCATTAGAGAATTACACTTCTAAAACTAAACGTTAAGTAGAGATAAGGTTGGGCGATAGGTTCTGTACTGGGAACATGTTCAAACCGCTTATGATTTTCAGATTACTTATGTCATCAGTGTTACCGGTGACTGGAAACTTGATGGGGAACGTTGGTTTGGATTCTCATCGCTAAAGGAACCACAATAGATGATGAAGATGTGGGAGGGTATGGGCCTGACTTTAGAATGCGACTGTATAAACACTACTTTGCTTACAGACTGGGCGTGATGTTGGTTAACACGCTCCATGTTGTCACGGCACATTCGAGAGAATGCTTTCACTCAGCCAGCATCCATCCAGCGAGGGGATTAGGTTAAGAAATTGGAAAACGACGTTGGTGCGAAACACTTCAACGTATAGCGATATGATCTTAAATTGATGACGCGTATACGAAAAGACGTATGCCTGAGATAGCGGGCACCCTCCGTATTCGTAACATCTTCCGGAGTGTACCTCTATGACCCTTACCATATGCATTTTCTGGATTCATAAATTTCACGCAAAACTCCATCTCATTCTCTCAGTATTTCTTATACACATTCTTCAAAAGAAACTCTTGATAGAAACATCCTCTTCCACTCCTGGAACCACATTGTTATCACCCCCTTAATCACCACTCTCTCATACAACACAACAGGCATGAAAAACAAAGTAATATCTCTCTAATTCTAACGTTCACTTTTGTCCCCCTTTCCTTTATGCGATGGGACTTTAAAAAGATTTCGCCAGTTATCAGGTTTGGTTTATGTGTATGTATGTGTGTTTAAAAGACCACTAAACGTGCACAGAGATAATAAATATTGGTTTAGGATATCCACTTCGTACATTTTGTAATATTCTTTTTGTGTGGCGATGTGTATCATTCACTAATGAGGAATATAAATGTCCCGTCACTGACACTGAAAGACGTACACGCTGTGTTTAATACGCGCCACTCACTCTTGAGGCGGAGGGCCAGTTATAACACCACCATAACGCGCCCTCCACCTTACGTAAGCCCTTTAAGGTAGGGCTGCCACTGCATCCATTCAGCATCCATTCCGGATCCTGATTCCTGTGATTTTTTATTTTTAAGCAATTTCCAACTGTTATGTGGGGTTCATTTCCTTTCAAAGAGGAAATCTGCTAAAATCAAATATTCTGCGTTTATGTAAAAATAGGGGCGGTGTCACCGTGAACACAAAAGACACAAAAGAAAAATGCAAAACACTGAACTCCAATTAGCGCGTGCCGACAGCGGCGAGCTGAATGTTTTGTATCGCGGAACACTGGAAATGGGACTTGGCTTGGTGTGACTCTCCATGTGGACGCAATGTCAGAGTCCGACAGTCAAAGAGACCCCATTGCAAAGCCATAAAATGCTCAGGAAAAAAAAGATGTTTTGTCAGACTCACTGCTAAATTGGTAAAAATCTTATTCCCATACCTTTATGATGATTTAGGGGGACTGGATCTCCTCCCTTCGCTCCAAACACCAAATACCACCACATTTTCTGATGGTCACTTGCACGTTTTAGAGGCGTAAGTAAAGTTATTGATCCCTTACATTAATGGTTCATTAAAGCTGCGAGGGTCTCCCTGGAGTAGCACAAGATCATGCAATAATATGAAATATCAAGTTTTAGATTTGAAATGTTAAAAGAAAAATATATCCTCCGTGACTCACTAGTTATTGCTGAAACCCGCCAGCATTTTGGATCGTGCTCGAGTTTTGGACTGGTCAGCTGGCCCTCAGCCGACTCGACAATTTGTGCTTCCCTTGGTTGTTAGAGGTCGCCAACAGTCAGCGACCAAAGGGGTATTATCAGGACAACCCGCCTCAGTATCGGGAAGATTAGTAACGACCAAACATCACTTCACTGGCTGTCAAGTTTCGCTTCTGTAGCCCAGGTTGCTGTCTTTTCTATCTACCTCAACCACACATGCTCTGCTGTCGTTAAGTTCGCATACGTTTTCTCCAAATCACACCTTGAATTGACAACACACAGCTGACACGACTCGGTCTTTGAAATTCCAGATCTTCCTACGGCGAGCTCTGCTTATCAGCCTTGACCTCTGGGAAATTGTCGTCGAAAGCACACGTATGTTGTTAAACGGGTACTTGACCTAACTTGGGGCATGGTATACATACAAGGTATAGAGCTGGGACAATATGAATATAAAACTCTCCCCTGAAACACACACACACACACACAGTGAAATTTGTGGCATTCAGCCCACGTCTAACCCAGGTGTCCATCTTTCCCTCAGGGTTGGTCGATAAATGGGTACCTGGCATAGACTGAGGTGTGTGTGTGCATGCATACAGACATAGGGGCAAAGATATGGTACACATATACAAAGTTAAGAGACACGATTGTAAAACTCTCTCCGTAACACACTAGTTATCACACATACTTTTAAAAATCATAGATAAAAAAAGACACTACCACCAACACAGAAAAATGCAGATACATAGACGATATACAGACATGCAAGAGAAATATCCCTGTGATTTAAGACACGCATTGCGATACTTTGGACAGACAATACACATACATGCTATAATAGATATAGCCAGAGAGAACCGTTAGCTCAGTGTTCGCATATCCAATATACACACACAAAACACGTACACAGCAGGACTGTAGCTGGACATACCGGTAACATTCCTACCTCGACAGGCTCACGAAGATATACATTGAGACGACAGGGAGACATGCAAGCCGTATATTCATACCTCGACAGACCCAAACACACATGTACGGAGACGATGATTAAAAGTACACAACACATAACTTTACAGTCACAGACAAACCCTCTAAGGACGCTATAAAACATATACACTCCTACACAACACACACGAGCTACAGGCGCTGTGAGACGACAACTAGATATACGTCAGCTATTCTAGGAACGATGCACTCTCGCGAGCCCGCGTGCGAGCACACACACACACACACACACACACACACTACCCCATAGGCGTCCCTATCAACAACTCTCTTAGCTTATTGCCTTTCAGCACATCATCAAGAACTTTCAGGAGTAAACTACGGTTGACGAGGTCACCATCAACCACATCAAGGCTCTGATGATGCATATCTACCTCGGCGCTGACAATATCCTGCCCCTAAATATCACATTAGGCCCTGACATCCTCCTGGTAGTTAGAGACTTCAGATTCCTTGGTGTCAGTGTTGACGACGGTTTAAACTGGAAGAGTCGTGTCAGCATTATCATCATAACTTCCTCATACCGTCTGTACCTTCTCCGCCGACTGAGATCACTAGGTGTTCCACCAGTTGAACTCAGAAATATTTACACCATCTTCATTGTACCTAAGCCCACTTACGCCCACCATCCTGGTCCTCCTTGCTAACAGCTACACAAAGGGGGGAACCAACTAGGGAGAGTGCAGAATAAGGCATGCAGAATCATCCTGAGCCCTTCTCACACCACCTGCCAAGAGGCCCTCAACTCGCTGAACCTGTCCACTCTCTCCGACTAACACGGCAATTTGGCACTATACTGCTGACACATTCCTGTCACAGATACTTCCTCTCCCTCGACGCCCCTCAACCGCGGAGCGCCGTTCGTCATCACAATCGACTTGTTCCAATCAGGGCGCGTACAGACAGATATAAGAGTAGTCCAGTAGCTACCATGGTGAACATCATAAACAATCTTTGGACAGAGGCATAGCTATGTGTGTGAACAGCTCCGTTTTCTGTTAGTTATGTTATGTGTGTGTGTGTGTGCATACAAGGGAGTAAAGATATAGCACATTTATATAAGGTTCGGAGACAGGGCAATTCTCCCTGTAACACTCAAATAGCAATTAAACACACTCACACTCACTCACACACACACACACACACACACACACACACACACGCACACACACACACACACACACACACACACACACACCGTTCCGTGGTGTAATGGATTGTGTGACGACGAGTCAGCACGGGCTCGCCTTGGGACGGGCCCCTCCTGGGGTTCGAATCTTGGGGGCGGTGTTCACCCTTCCCTTGGGGCTGTTCAGTAAATGGGTGCCTGGTTTAGGCTGGTGTATGCGATTACCGTTTTTACTATTTGTGTGCTACGGGGAGTTTTTGATTCGTGTTGCCCCCTCTCTCAACCTTGAATGTATGTACCATGTCTTTACTCCTGTGCATGTATGCACAAACACACACCATAGTCTTTTTTTTTGTGTGTGTGTACACTTATGAGAGCAAAGACGCGGTACCAATATAAGGGGTTAAGAGACGGGTCAACACGACTTTAAGTAGTCACGTATAACACACAAATAATAATCAGACACACGTACATACATTCAACGATAGCCTGCTGTGTAATAAACATTTCCTTTACGACAGACAGACATACAAACAGACAGAAAACGAGAAACTAACCAGACACATACCACATTGTTCTTGCGACTGAAACAGCAGAAAGAGGCGGTAACCTAATGGCGTGTTACCTCTTCCTCTCCAGTGGCCTCGCTGCCAGAGAGAGGGACCTCACCCCGCGCCACGTTGCCATCAGATATCCCTCACACCTCCCTCGCATTGCCGCACAGACGTCCCTCGTCCTTCTTAGAGGTTCCTCGACCGCAAGCTGTCTCACAAACGTCCCTCATCCCTTCTTGAGGTGTTTCACCCCATGCAAGTCCACAATGTCAACTTACCACTTCTAAAGATTCCTCACTCTCACGGTGCCTCACAAATATGAGAGAACATGGTTAGGTCCTTCAACAAACTGCCCCACAGACGACCCTCACCTCTGCTCTAGGTCCTTCAACCCACGCTGCCCCACAGAATCCCTTAATTCCCCGACCTTCTCGTAGGGCGTCCTCACTGCACTTTGCTCAAAAGCGTTCCTCACTCTTGCCCTACACATGCCCCTCACCTCCCAAGCTTCCTCCTAGAGGTCCCTCACCTCTTGCTGCAACACAGACGTCCCTCACCCCTCGGGCTTCCTCCTAGCGGTCCCTAACCTCACGCTGCCCTAAGCACGTTTCTCACCCACATGGTGTTCTCTCCCACGTAAGGCAAGATCAACCTTCAGGGAGTCGAAGGGCTAAAGCAAACCTGGGTGATCTTTGCCTCTCAGTGATCAAATGATCACAGACTAAACCTGGGACGATACAAAACACATTCACCTGATGGGCGTGTATATGTGTCTGATTACCATTTGTTTGTTACGGGAAGAGAGTTTAACACTCGCGTTGTCCCGGCTCTGATCTTCTATATATGCACCATGTTTTCACTCCTACGTATGTATGCATACACACACACACACACACACACACACACACACTCATTCACCAGCTTCAGCTATTTATCAACCAGTGTCGAGGGGAGGATGAACACCTAGGTTGTTTGTGGGCCGACTGCCATGCCCAGGATTTGAACCCATGCGGGTCCGATCCTGGGCTAACCACTACACCACGGAGGTTCGTTCTCATGTGTGTGTGGGTGTGTTTGACATATGGGATGTAATCACTTTTCTGGTAGTTATAACAATGATGAATAAAAGCGAAAAAGCCGGAAAATTTTCTCTATCAATCTTTTTTGCATCCTCTTTGGTGCAAGGTTCGCAGGCTGTAGGCCCCCTAAGCTCATGCCTTTATCCAGGAAAAACTTCCAGGGGTCCGTAAACCTTAAGGTTCTCCACCGTTACGCTGCCCTATCCTTGCGCTATCCCTAAAGAGGCTTCTCGGGCATCTTTGTCACCCCTTGATGTCTCTCACCTGTTGCGTTATCTTTGAAGCATCCATAACCCCCGTCAAACACTCATGCACCCTCTCCCGCATCCCATCGTATAGGTCCATCACCCCAAAATTCCCCCAAAAGTTCCTGCCCCCATAAGTGTTCCTCACTCACTCCCCAGAGGTTTCTCATGTACGCTTCACAACTCCAGAGTTCCACGCCCTCTTGAAAGTGCGTCACCCTATACACACTGCTCGTATCTTCGCATCCCCATAGTACTGCTCCCTAACGTAACACTCTCGAGGTCTCTGATCTCCGTGTCCACATCAGAGGTCCCTCACCCCACGTTGCCCACGGAGATTTCTCACCTCTCCTGAGGTTAATGATCCTCATCCTGTTCCGGAGGATCCTAAGACTTCTCCCGAAAACTCCAATAGTTTCGATCCTCCACACGCATGATGGGGATTGTTTATCCCGGTGTGTTACGCTCCAAAAAGGTGTCTAATCCCAAACTACCAGTTCCCTTCCTCTACCGAGGTCACGCGAGCCCATGAAGGCCCCTTCGTCCAAACACTTCTGTTCAATTTTCCCTCATTATTTCCTTACAGGCACCTTATCTTTAAGCTATCCAAGAGCTCCCTCATCCTATACCCTCTCTCCCCCCGGCTGCTTCATGCCCTAGCGTCTCGCTCCAGAGCTCCTCCTCCCACCACGCCGTCCTCCGAGCCGTCACCAGGTTGCCCTAGAGGTTGCTGGGGATTTTTGTGGTCGAAGCCGACGGGGTGAGAAGGGGAATATTTGTCGTTGTTCATAAAAGAAAACAAGACCTCAGGGAAACCTTCCGGTAAAGGTTTTATGTTTAACTCTCTCTCTCTCTCTCTCTCTCTCTTTCTCCTTAATCAACTTCATGAACACTTGCCTGCCTGTGAATGTGTATACTTCAGTCAATAGCTGGTGTCCGCCGCCATATCGTTACCTGAAAAAACATCATTTGATATTTAGACAAATTTGTAGGTATGCATATGTTAATTAGAACAAATTATCTAAGTGTATTAATGTATGTGTGTAACTTAGCAATGACTGGCCTTGAATTTCAAAGATCGTGGGTTCAATCCCGTACCACAGCAGTCCATTTATGAACAAGGGTCTTTGTTACTCAAGCATGTAAACGGGTACTGTTGTTACTATTGCTGGATTTATCGGGTCTCTTCCTGGCACGAATCTGTGTCCAGCTGACTACCCGTTCTCACTTGAATTCTGAAATGATAACTAGTTGGCTAGGGATGTTGAATCATAGGTCTCGAGTCGCTTTCAGGCCTCATGTCTCGATACACGCTTAACGGCATTCTCTGCTGGATGTGAATATCCGGACTCATGGCGACGGAACACCAAGTCTGACCTGCACGAGCCATTGAAATGCCAAATCAATATTACGCCGCTATTGTAGCACGCATTATTCAAGAAGCACAGCAGATGTTGACGGTGAGGAAGAAATATCTTCCCAAAATAGTACCAAAAGGAGTAGTTTAACACGTACATATGCCAATTGAAAAAAATATTAGATTCTATTATTACGTTGCTGCTGTACACATTTGTACTAAACCTCACGACTTGTTTTCAGGAGATACGGCATTTGAAATAGACACCATCACCCAGGAGTGTGAGAGAAGTCTGATCCTCGATCGCTAGAACTGAACACGACATGAAATGATCCTGCCCTAAACGTGTGACAAATATATTAAACAAGAGGGTGTCGTATATGACAAAATTTCACGTTCCTATGGTCCACTTAAGGACCTTTGTTGATACAATGCTCTAAAGATATGCATTTATATATTCTTGTTGTACACAATGTGATTAGAACGAATGTTGAATTTTCATGAACCTTATTTCACGATTTATTCATACACGATTCCATGTCCAATCAGAATATCATGTACAAAGTGTATGTTGTTGAAATTGGCAAAGAATCCAAGGATACTAAAGACCTGTGCATTATTACAGACTCGTAGGGAAGACTATTACTAATCAGTCTTAACGTCTAGTGACGTTGGTTGGCATTCATTATGAACCATAGGTATAAAAATGTTCAAAAGAATGTGTCTTACTTTTACAAGTCTGTGAACAAAAATATTGTTGGAGTGCTGAAAATATTCATCTTCACCTGCATTTTTTCTTCAGAATATATCACTTGTTTAGATATATCTTTACACAGAAATATGCAATAGAAAGATTTTTTTAGTGTTCGTATAGATGTTGAATGCATTGTTATCCTCTCGTCACAGAAAATGTATGGATGTTTTTCGGACATCAGAGGGAATTTCGAAGTTGCCTCACAATACTGAAGCGTAACTCTTTCTTCGAAGGCAACTTTTGCAAGTCCTCTGTTAGTCCAGCAGCATCTGTCATCTATTTCTTAAACCCCACCCGTCACATTATCCCTCTAACCAGACGATACGACCCTTGGACATGATGATCTGGCCCTTGACCTTTCAAAGGTCACGGCTTCGTACTGGGAGGGTCGGTACCGTTGTGTTCAAGGATCGGCACCGCTCTGCTCAAAGATCGTTACCAATGTGTTAAAGGCTCGGTACCGTTATGTGCTCCAGGGTCGCACCGTTGGGCTCAAGGGTTGGTACCGTTGTGCTCAAGGGTCATCACCAATGTGCTCAAGGGTAGGTACCAATTTGCTCAAGGGTCGTGTCATTGTCCTCGAGTGTCGGTACCGTTGCGCTTAAGGGTTTAACGAATAGCATCTCCCTATAGTCCAGGAAATTAAATAAAATGAAAGGCTACAATACACAAAGTAATAACATGAGCCTGCACTCAGAACAATAGCAGGACATGAGCATTTGAAACATTCATGGACTCTGTTCTTCCGCTCAAGCAATGGTCGCTAGTTTATTAATGCGCCAGTATTACTCGAGCTGCATCCTCCAAAATCACGTCCTCCCCAGCCCCAAGATGAAGCCGAGTTTTAAAAATGCCATATTTCATCTCTAGATTCCAGTGTTTAGGGTGAGGGAAAAACTTCGTAAGACAACATCACTTGTAGAATCAATATTGTTAACCATCCTGGTGGAAAACAAATGTGTTTGTAATGCTCCAGGCCTCAGGCTTGGCCACGCTCTCTTTGTAAACAACAACGCGGTTGGCCGTGACTTTGAAATACTTCTCCGAGACAAAGTTGCATATTTGCCCTGGGAGATACCCCCCTCGAGGAAATATATCTCGCGCTAAGGAGATACAGGATGGATAAAAGAAAGATCCTTGGAGATATAGGCGTTAAGGGGGAAGATAATTGAAGGCGTGGTGGATGTAATAAGACACGGTAATGGCTTGTACGTTCGCTGAACCTTGGGTATGAAACGCTCGGCAGGACAAAATTATTTAATCACGTTCCTCTAAGTGATGGGGTTGGTGGAAAGATGTAATGAGATGGTTGAGCGAGATTTATCGGGAGATGATGGAAATAATTAATTCGAGATGATGAAAAGGGGTAATTAAAATAGCTTAGGGTTGCAAGACAATCTGTTTTTTCGGAAAAGACAAGAAGATTGAAAGGGAAAGAAATATTGCCAGGTTAAACATAGAGCATGGGGTTATATAAAGCAAGGTATGAGGTGAATTCTTTTCAGGATCTCACGATTTCCTTACACCGATCTGAAGGCAGCATTTTCGATTTTTCTCCTTTTCATGAATTTAGGCATTTACCAGAATTCGTTTTTGGATAGATGGGCTTTGGAAACTTTTGGGATGTGTACGAAATTGATTTATGAATTGTAGAAAAATAAACAATTACTGAAAATTAGAAGAGTATCTATATGCTACAACATAGACATCTAATCTTGTGTTTCAACACCAAGTGAAGAAAACGGAACTTGATTCTTAAGTCAATATTTAATACCAAAAGAAATTGTCTGAAAGAATTATGGCTACTGAAAAAGAATCCACAAGAAATTAGGATACCGAGTTTTTTGAGCGGTTCCGGGATATACTTCAGCAAGAGACAGACAGTAAGGTTACAAGATAAACTAGAAAGAGAAGAGAGACACCCCCAGGAAGGAGGATAGATAAAGAGACTGAGAGAGATAATGAAATATCAGTTGGGTATCAAAGACAGAAAACGAAAGACAAAAAAACTGAAGGTACTAAGGACAGTGAAAACAAAAGAAAGGCTTAAGAGGACTTTGGGTCAGATGTGAGAGAGAGAGAGAGACGTTCAGAACAAATACTAAAGGATCAGGAAAGACAAAGAGGATAAAAAACACAATTAGGAACAAAGACAGGTTAGACAAGAATAAGAATGATGGAGAAGGTAATAGGACAATGATGAGCACAGTGAACACGGAAAAGAAATAATCAGATTGGGTTGGTGATTAATCAAAAGAAAACAGCAAAACAGAAGACAATACTGAGGTTCTTACTGGAAGAGAAAAAGGCGATGTCGTAGAATGATTAAAGAAGAATCAGAATAAAGAAGAGGTGGAATGAAGAAGCAAGAAGAGAGGCGATAGGGAGAAGAAGGCAGAGTGGGAGGGAGTGACTGCTCTCCCTCCGGCGGCGTCGCCTGCGGTGGGTGTCGGATTAGGCTTCGCAGGTTAATTAATTTTCGACAGATCCTGGTGGAGGATTAATTAGTGGAGGATTAAACGGAGGGTCTGTGTCTCCTACCCCGCCATACACAACATACTCCAGACTTAAATCGTGGAGAGTACACAAGTAATTGATATTCTAACGTCCAATAGTTACACCATCGCTCCTCCCTGCCGAGAAAGGAAGAAATTAGATACTTTAGCTGAACATATCCTAAATTTCTTGATAATATGGATATCATATTAGAATATATTTCAATATTCATATGATGGAAATCAGATGCGATCTCAGTATCTGGGAACGATGGGCTGGATATGAATTGTGAATAATTTTGGATGGTATTGAATGACTTCGGCGAAATAGTCTTTTCACGGAGCTAAGTCTATAGAACAAGACTTGAATGTAAACCAAAAACATATGAATGAATGCGGAATGCAAAAAAGAAAAGAAAATCTTAATGTGGTGAGACATTCTCTTGGTAATCAAAGATGATTTTCTGCTACTTATCAAGCAAAATCAGTAGAGAAATAATGAACTAAAGATAGGCGGATATGAACACTCCAGTGTCATTACAATGTCAGAAAATTATGATAATTATGAGTTTGTTGGTCTTGAGGGGAACATGAAATAAAAACTGAATAATTGGGTCAGACACATTAGGTCAGATCAAAGCAAAACATAAATGTTATAGAAGCATTTTTCTTTCTCCGAAAATACGATTTTTGGAGAAATGTAATTTTTATTGTGGTAGGCACGCAGTATGGACTCCCGTGGTGTAGCGGTTAGCGTTCCTGGCCGTGACGCATTCACGGTCCGCCCAGGGTCGAGCACATAGGTTCGAATCTTGGTTGCGGCAGTCGGTCCACAGTCAACGCAGCTGTTCATCCACCCATAGGGTTTGGTCGATAAAATGGGTACGTGGCTCAGCTAGGGTGTATATATATATATATATATATATATATATATATATTTATATATATAGCCTTAATGGGATAGCCTTGACTAGGGCCTCAGCTGCCCGTGCTGTCTCAACTAACATAAA
>JAYMFT010020049.1:0-16464 GCA_038088735.1 Panulirus argus
TATATATATATATATATATATATATATATATATATATATATTCATTTATATTGTATTTATTATTCTTGATCGCTGTTTCCCGCGTTAGCAACGTAGCGCCAGGAAACAGATGAAGAAAGATCCATCCACTCACATACACATATATATACATACATAAACATACCAACTTATGCATATATACATACATACACATACACATGCATATACACATATACCCATGTACATATTCATACTTGCTCGCCTCCATCCATTCCTGACGCCACCCCGCCCCTCACTCTCTTAGAAGGAGCCCCGGTGTCCCTCAGGACGTTTCTTAAAGGCTCCTGCTGCCAAAGGTGGCCCTGCTTCCAGTTGCAGTGAAACTTAAACTCCTTTGAAGTGACATTATCTTTGAGGAGACCTTACTCTCAACTATACACCCTCACCAAAGATAACTTTCTACTCGGGGTGTAACCTCTTGCAGGCGGAGCTTGGGGATATAAGAGTATATCAAATAGATGGGCAGAATTAATTTCCATTATGATAATAATGATAATGAGGAAGATGAAAATAAATGATAATGGTAATAGAAATGATTGTAGTAAAGATGATGATAACAGTTACAATGATTGTAGTAGTAATATGAATAGTAATGCAATGATGATAGTGATAACGGAAATGTAGCACTTAGGGTAGACCAGCAGAGTATGAAAGGGCCCAAAGGATGAGGGATGAGAATGATCTGGATGTGGTGGCTCTTAGTGAGAACAGATGGAAAAGACGAGAGATAAGTAAGAGCTTGGTTGTCAGGTGCGAGATGGGTAGTAGAAGATGCAAGTGAGGAGACTGGAGGAAGCTGTCTGGTCGTATGTGTATAGGAAGGGCATCTGGAGGCAATATGTGCCTCATACCTTCCACTTTCTGTGTTATTGTGGTTCAGATCATAACGAAGACAGGAACAGATGCAGCGGAGTATCCAGCGGCACATTCCCACAGGGAGAGGACAGTGTTCCTGAATATGTGTGTGTGTGTGTATGTGTGTGTGTGTGCAGCTCAGAAAGAGAGGGAAAAGTTACTGCGGCGGTGGGGGACTGGAAAAGTTTTGAGTGAGAGCGGTGTTGTGGACGGAAAGGTCTGGTGTGTGGTTGAGGGGCGGTAATATAGAGAGGCAGTCTGGTTGATGTGTGTACCAAATACACTTTGGTTGATGTTACCTTTGTACGGCATAGCGAATTCCATATCTAGTGTGATCTAGCGCTGGCGGCAGGCATGAGACATTGTGAGAATTACATAAACCCAACTTTAGGATGAAAAACCGTCCCAAGGGATACATAGTTAACGAGTGTTCACTGGGAGACTTTCAGATGAGCATCAGACGAGCGTGAGTGCCGAGATAAGAGTTTGGACCGTTGTAGGAACTCTAACAGTGTATGTAAAAGTCAGGGTTTTTTGAGGTAGGAAGATGATTGTTTTAACCTGAAGTAGGAACAACAGTTTTGTATAGAGAATCCTGTGCAGTGACTGAGATCTGGGGAAAAAATTCAGAGAACAGCTCTAATTGTCTATAGAATTCGTTGTCTTTTTCGCCGTTGTCCGTAAGAATTTGTCTGTAAGGTGAAAAGAAAGTCGAAGTCTTGTAGACTTGATAAAGAAAGTAGTTAAGGTTTTTGTTTGGTACTTCTAAGTAGCAGGGACACGGGGACAGCGGCCACCGTCAGTGGGTTCTGAGCAGATGTAATACGTTCACTCCTGCTGCCGTGCACCATCATGTCTGTGAAGCACATCTTAATGTCACTGCTGTGTTTAGAAATAAACGTATATACTGATAGGGACTACATATCTTCAGTGGGCTGTTGAAGATGCTTTGCAGGACCCATTACTCTGTCGATATCATTTGCCGACCTGAGGTCTTTGTCAGGATGGATAAAGAGGTATTCAGAGTAATGGTTATCGTGGTTATGATGGTAAGAACCACAAGTAGAGAATAATGTGCTGCCACCCGGTCTGGTGGGATAAACACAAATGAGATCCCTCTTTACTACAGCGGTGTGGCAGGCAGCGTACAGCCCTCTTGGACACACTTACTGATATTCTGTATACGTAAACAGCGAAGGCAAGTGTTTGAGGATTCATCCTCAAACACTTTCATAACTCAAATATATTGTACAGTCCTCGCCAATACTCAAGTTTTCCCCTCTTATAAGAGCCTCGATAATATCATATGTAAATGTGAGGGCAGACGGACGGTCCCACGGGTGAGTACGTTACCTTGGCTTAAATAAAACCCCCAGTGACCTTGACCATTGTCTCCGTGCCAGGTCTGCTTTCACTCTTACTCCTGCGTGAACTCGTGACTTTACAGCTTTCCTTTATCGAGCGTGCGAGGCTTAATGGAAATGTAATATATCCTTAGAATCAGCGCGACAAGCTCTTATAGATAACCGCTACACCAGCAGAATTCAGTAAACAGGTAAGACTCTTTCTTAATGTAGTAACGAGAAGCAAGCGCTTGAGCTTTTTGACTAGATTCGTGAGGTTTATGGATGTAAAGAAAACTTCGCTGAGCGGTTCTCGAAGATGGCTTAATTTATTTACCCATAATGAAGTCAGACTAGTAATATGTTCCAAGAATAAGACTTTATGATTTTAATGACGGCGCCCAGACTTTCCAAACAATGCTACATTCTCTCTCAACACTCCCTCATAATACGTCGTTACGATAATCAAAGTGGATTTTAAACTACCGAACGACGTAAGTACGTTAGTACGTTGGGGTTCTATGCCAGCACCCTCTATCTCGTTACACCATATCTACCAGAGGGCGCGCCCACCCGCTCAAGCATCTGAGAACGGGACGACAAACTCTTATCTCGAGAGGGAGACACGTGATTTATCTGATCAACAAGAATAATTTGCAAGAAATGCAAGCGACTGAAAATCCTTACTTATCTTGGCGGCGCTTTTGAGGAAACCTGTGATAGTAAATTCAAAGCAATGCTCAGCACGCGAGTCTCTCTCTCTCTCTCTCTCTCTCTCTCTCTCTCTCTCGAGGAGCCCAGTATCTCCACCAGCCGTCCTTACCCCTTCCCCAACCCTACATCCCCCAGCGATGCTTCTTGTCTTATCACAGAGAGCAGTGTGTTGGTGCGTATTGCTTAACGTTCTTAGAACTCGGAGAAAACTACTTCAGGCGTTTGATCGGTGAGTATAATTCCACGCTGGAGATTTCTCTTAGATATGGTATTTGATTCTGCTTACCTACCATTTGATAACTCTCACCTGTCTCTTAGCAACTCTAACCTGCCCTTTGATAACTCTTCCTTGCCTTTTGATAACGCACCTCCCTCGTGATAACTTTCACCTTCCCGTTGATAATTCTCACCTGCCTCTTGATGCCTGTTACTTGCCTCTTATGGCATCTCATCTTTCACGATACCTCTTACCCACATAATACTAATTGTCACTTGCTTTCTGACACGTCCTTGTTGTTATTTTGTAATATGTCTTGCCCACTTCATGAGCTAACTCTTCCCTCTTGATAACTCTCACTCTGAGTGTGAGAAATTCCACGGTCCACAAATTACTCTCACCTGCCTTTTTTATAAAGTTCTCCCACGCTGTACAAAAAATTCTTACCTGCCCACTGACAGCTCTCATCTCCGTCTGAATATCTCCCCCATTCTCCGTGAGACCTTTGCCGTATGTCCGTCTCTCACCACCCTGGTGAATGGGCCGAGCCGCTTAGTATTTTACAAAACATAGACTCGTAAGTAGAGATCTGTTATCGATAAAATCTGTTTCCCTCTCCTGGCCATAACGAGAAAGCGTCAGCAACAGACGACCGAGGCCTCCAGGGAGAATCTTGTTGTAGTTCCTCCTCCTCTTGTTCCTATTATATAGAAAATGACGGTACAGGGGGGGGGAAGATTTTCAACTTCCCACCCACACCCCAAACCAAACAGTCTCACTGCCGCCTCTCTTAGTCGCCTTACACGGCGCGCAGTAGGAAAGTGAATAGTATTCTTCATCCCCTGTCCCCAGGGATAGGGTGATAAGACACCACCCGAAATTAGTACTGTAAATAGATAAAGAGCGGCGGAGGAATTAGGTACGACTGAATGAATGAGATGCATTCAGACGGGAGTGAATGAGGAATACTGGCGGTGGTAATGAAATACGCAAGTTGGTGCGGAGTGGCGGGTTTCCTTGTTGGGTTTAATGGCCATCAGCAACTAAGGCAGTTAATCTAGAATCCGTGACGTACGTCGGACGTACAAAACTGAATGATGATAGATTCAGGACGTACACAGAGGTGTACACTGGGACCAGGGGCTAAGACGACGCACTCAACTACCATTGGATGGTTTGATCGCGTTGGCCGTGTGTTATCGTAGTTCCGTTGCTTTGTTATTGTTCAGTTAGGTGTCGTATCTCATACGTCAGGGGGGAAGGTAATTACACACAGGGCAACGAAAGCCTTACGATGGTAATTGATTGAATGTTCCGTGGTGGCTATGGTTAATTGGCGTGATGTAGGTGTTCGATTTGATGACGCAAGGCAAAGGTCTAGGTCAAGTTATTGGCGTACTGTCCTTGTCTGTCCTGGAGATGTGTATTTGGCGTTTTATTGACAATGATTGATAGTAACGAGGTGTTAGCTGTTGATATTTAAGTGCATATGGTTACTGATGATTGAATGTAAACGAATGTTCAAAACACAGTTCAAAGCGGTTTCGGACAGTTAGTTCCCTTAAAAACTTCGCAAGTTTCTGATACAAAACACCGAGTGGGTTTTCAGTCTATCGGTATATGAAATCCTATTCATTACTGATTATCTACTTTTCGAGTCGAATTGTTTTAATGATAGTTTGGCAATAAGTAGTTGCTTCATATAGGTAACTGTAGTTGGTAAGAAACAACTGATTGAGGCTGGTCAAAATTATTTCTGGCAATTCGTTGCGAACCTAGAGTTTGTTTGGACTGATTCATCGGAGCGCTTAGACATGAGGACTTGATGAGAACTTGAAGGCAGCGCACCGTACATAGAATCGATCACCGTTCACAGTCAGGACTGCAGTCTCGAAGCTGGCTCGTAGGAAGGACGAGTAACTTAAAAAATGATCCGACTCTGGGCTCGCCGGCTCACCCTGACGACGCCATATGAGGTAAGGTAGTGTACCGTTGAGTAACCTGTACTTGAGAGTTTATTGTGTCATTATAGATTCTGTTGCTGCACTGCAACTCGGGGACGAGGGTTCTCTGGTGCCATGAAGTAACAATGGCGGCGAGGTCACGTACTACACCCGCTTAGCATGCACTAGTAAGCGTTTCTTTTTTTTATTACTTGTACAATAACACGGTTATTTTTTTTATTATTTATGCACACATGTCAGAGTTATGGTTTTCTAACATTTTTGATTGTACTCTAACAATTGTAATGGTACTCTAATACTTAGAGGTATTCTAACATTCATGATGGTTTTCAAATATTTATAACGATTTCCCCTGTTTTATCAGATGTTAATGGATTGATCGTTTTACCCAGTTGACTGGAAGGGTAAAGGTCCAATTTAGGTACGTCACAAAAATAGCTTTGGAATATGTGTAAAAGTGTCTTACAGTGGAAGTGTAGCGTTTAAGGAATAGGATAAGAGAGGCGGAGCGTGATCTGAGGTTTTTATGTAGTTACCTACTTGCCAGTGACAGATAAATCAGCTGTGGGATGGGCTACGATGATCAGGGAAAGTATGGGGATAAAGAAGTCGAAGTTGGCGAAACATATTTAGGAATCAACAGAACCGCTGAGAACCTCACCTGAATTTCTCTTGCAACCGACATCTTATTTATTTTCAATGTTGTTCGAAATGCATGATTTACGTTCTCGTACTTAAATCCAGAATATGAGTTCTGTGTCCTTTTGTGTACTTACTTGCGCGTTCCAGCACGCGTTCTTCACCATGTTGCGTGATGCAGCAGACGACAATTGGTCTATATCGATTGTAACATCAAGATTTAGAGTACATTTCAGCACGAAGGAGAAGGTAGGTGACGTTTTTATAGGCTCTATTCATTTTTGTAGGTGTTCCATTTTTACGTAAATTAGACTTATAGTTTCCCTGACCTTCATAGCGCCCTCCCGACTACTGTTCGACATCGCACGGCCAAAACACGACCCCAGTCATTGTCGCCTCTGGTGAAGCAAACATAAAGTAAGGAAAATATTAAAGAAATTAGTCAGGGATCATCAGGTGTATGTAGATCTGACACCTAAAGGTAGTAACGTTACAGGAAGTGGGAGAGACAAAAGAAAGAAGAAAATTCCACAACTTCGCTGTTCGAAAAAGGAGCTATCACAATGGGCAGTCCTCTTGTGGCCGGTCTCCATACAGAAACTAGGGGAAGCAGTAGTTAGCTTTGGTAGCAAGGACAAACGCAAACAGCTCACGGGAGCAGTTGTCGAAATGATACCTGTAGAACAAGGAGAGGGCACAAATATCACAGTGAACTGAAACCGCTGGTTGAAGAGATGTTTTACCCGGAAAAGTGATGACACGAAAATGTTTTGATTTCATTCTGGCTAATACACCTGCGATAAGTACTCTTCAGTGTTGCATATAAAATCCCTTTAGATATGAAATAGCTGCCTGCAAGAGAGTTTAGTAAGCATATGTACAACACTCCCAGATTTTGTGATGTTTATTTGAAGGGCTTCCATGATAGAAGGGATGTTATGGTTATGTTCAACATGTTAATGTGACTGCAGGATTAAATTGATATTTTTATTGAACAGACGCAAACATATGACATTTAGAAAGATATATATGTATAAATTGCGTTTTTAATGTTGAATTTAACCAGATTCCTCATTCAAAGATGCACAGATCCTAATTTAGAATGGAGATTTGTTCACTGCGGGAAAAAGAACGAATAAGAGGAAAAAAGTGAGTTACAGTATGTAAGGCAGAAATAATCAGCGTAAGAGTGAACGGGGATGGAGGATGAAGAAACATCATCTGTGGTGCGAAGGTAGAGAGTAGGTGATAGGACAGAACGTTGAGGAGCACCACTGTTGACAGGATAAAAGGAGAACGTTGTTCCATCAACGACAACGGCAATGAATCGATTATAGACGAAGCTATGCGCTGGAGAGCAGAGAGAGTCAGTAAACCAAAAGAATAAAGTTGATAAAGCAAAGACTAACGTCACACCGTGTCAGATCCTTTAGAAATGTCGAGGACCATAAAAATACTTTATCCAAAATCTACGAGAGAGGAAAACCACAGGTGAGCCACGTAGGAGACATCACCCATAGACCTTGCAGCGCGAAAGCCGTATTGGTGAATAGAAATGAATGGGATTCTAGATGTTTGGAAAGTGAGAGTTAAGGAAACTTTCAAAGATTCTGGACACAGCAGAAGTGTAAGTGATGAATTGGGCAATAGCTGGGATAATTTAAACTGTTTCCTTTCCTAGGGATGGGGTGCGGCAAAGTATGCTTCATTAAAGAAGAAAAAAGTTTTGTTATTTGACGGAGACGAAATAGGCGAGCTTGGTTCGGAGTCAACTCAGAAACACGCTGCCTGATGACTTAAGAAAGTACACCACCTGGGCCATGCGTTTTGCCCACATGAAGCCGAGAAAGTACTCAAAAAACATTGGATAGTTCAGATCCTTAATGGGAGAAGAGAGGGGAAGAGGACTAGGCGTGGAAATATTCTAAGGAGAGTTAGAGAAGACTAAGGCACCAAATATAATGGCCATATCAACTGAAGAGTTCTTAACACACTGACTGTGGTCTGTAGAGAGGAGCAAAGGTTAAGATATAGAAGATTTTTCAATAGAAGACATCATCAGATGAGCACAATTTGCTTTCATGAAAGTGTACTTGACGTGACGATTAACACCTACCCAGTGATTCCGAGTGTAATTAACAGTAGAATGGGATTCAGGAGAATGAGAGAGTTTAATTGTTCAATATGCTCTGTCCTAAATGCGACAGCCATCAACACAGGAGTGATCAAGCCATATCTGATGGAAGACAAGTCTGGTTGAAAGAGGAACGTACAAATGTAACCCAAGAAAATCTGTTTTACTGTCGGCTCAGCTAGAAACGTAGGAATGACATTTTCGTTGTATAAAAAAGAAAAAAGTCAAAAGGTTTAATCCGTCAGTTTTGTTCTGTTCTCCACACACAGTAAATTGCCATCGAGAACAAAATCACTCATACTCCATGGTTTCTTCTGTGACTTACGTAAACCAGACTATTCCTAGAGAATGTTATAGGAATAACGGAGAAAGTTTCTGATACATTACAGGAACACGAAAAAATGGAAAGGAATTTTTAGTAAAAGATGAATGAGGCGAAGGCCAGATGGTGTCATGTGAGAAGACCTCTTACTCCAGTCTTTGTTTGGTTTCAGTAATATCTCCTGGATGATAAATGTTACTCCGGAGTCTGCATTTCTAAATACAGTTAAGGGTTTCACATTTTTATGGGTTTATTTCTTGGTTCTTTCATGGGTTACATGAATCATTATTATTTTTCAATTCTATTTTCTGAAGAAAATTGATGTAAAGTAAGCAGGCTTGTTCTATACATGAGTTTTTTTTTCTTTTCCTTGCAGTTGGTGCACGCTTCCAGCCTGTCTGAAATTTTATTCAATGGGGAAATTGTGACGCCTTTATTTTGATTTATGAACCAGTATCGCTTCTGAAGATCGGTAGTGGGAATTGTTAGGTTAGTTTGGTTAGAGAAGGTTAGGATTGGTGACGGTTAGGTAAAGAAGGGTTATATAAGAGTGTTAGGTTTGGATCGGTTAGATGAGTGCTAGTTTTGGTTCGATTAGATCGAATTAGGTTGGGTTAGGTTAGGTTAGGTTAAGTTAAGTTAGGTTAGGTAAGCTTTCCTAGACGTATATTTTTTGGATATCCTATCTTTTCACTTTCCCTTTTATTCAAAAACTCTCGCATAAAATTTATGAATTTTTCTTATGTATTATACGGCTGCGTCAACCGTGAATCAGAGGTTACTTGAATGTCAGAGGTCCGCCACACACCAGTGCTTGCTCACATCTTCAAAACTTCAGCGTACGTGTTCAAGGAGAGTGAGGATGTGTGTGTGTGTTGGAGAGGAAGAGTGTGTGTAAAGGATTAGGTGCCTTTCTAGCTTTCTGTCTGTCTGTTGTTTTTTATTTTGTATTATATGCCGGTTGATAATTTGCTCTAGTATTATATATACTGATGAATACTTTCCTCTTGCATTATATATTTGCCAGTTAAATGGTATGTTCTTGAAGTATATACTTGTTGAATAATGTGATGCAGCCAGCTGAAAGTTAAGTGTTCGTTTTAATTTTTATGAATTGAGAAATGTATTATAATCCTGGAATTGCGCCCGAAACCTTCTCAAACACAACTGGCATTTGCTCTTTACTTTCGACGTGATGTTCCAGCGAAAATTTAGGAGTTTAGACCAGTTTTAGTTATTTCTTTGATCGTATACAGTATTTACAAGTCTTATATTACTCCTGTAGTGAGATGATGTTCCATCCTCTTGCGTCTGTTGACTTCAAAGATTTTTTTTTTCCTCTCCCATAAGTCTTGATAAGTTTAATGCATCCAAGACCCAATTTCTGCCCATCTGTCTATCGAAAACTCCTCACAACTCTCGTATCTCCGTTGACGGTTCTGTAATTCCACCTCTTGACTAAATGAACGTACTTAGTATTACTGTAACATCCATTCTTTCTTGGAAACCCCACATTACAAATAGCTAAGTCTGCCTCTAAGAAACTGGGTGTCCTGTTTCAATGTCGAAACTTCTTTTCTTCTGAATAGTTGCTATGTTTATACAAGGGATTGATTCATCATTGTATGGAGTACTGCTCCCACATTAAGGGTGCTTCTAGTACTGCATCCTTACTTTGCAGAGTCGAGTCGAAAGCGGTCCGACTTATAAACTGTCCCAGGCTAACTTACAACTTGACCCCCTTGCCCTACGCTGCAATGTCGGTTCACTTTCCCTCTTCTATAGGTATTATCTTGGTTTTTGCTCCCGAGAGCTGGCTGCTTCTGTGCCCCCACAACTAGCTAGACCACGCAATACCCTGCAGGCTGCTGCGTCACATGATTACTGTGTGGTCATCGGCAACTCAAGGGTGTGCCGTTTTAATAACTGCTTCATTCCCTACACGTCGAAGCTTTGGAACTCTACCTTCTCTTGTCTTTCCCAATAACTATGACCTGGTACCTTTCAAAAAAAAAATTCTTAAATACTCTCAATTGTCTCTTTAGTTCCCGTTTTATAATTCTCTCTATATTTCAATCAAGGCCTGGCCTTGCTGTGGACTTTTGTCCGTGACTGGAACCCTCTACATAAAAGAAAAAGAAAAAAGTGCAATAGCCTCAACTTTTCATCATGATGACTTTAATCCGTTAGGTATGGTGACTTTATCCCTTGATTACGATAATTTGAGTCGCCTCTTAAGTGCAGTGATTCCATGAGTGCAGTGTACAGTGCGGCGCACAATTTCATCCTGTTAAAACTAACAACTTCACCTCTTCAGTATGAGTCAGTTGACATCGCTATTTTGTTGTTGCGCATACCGTTGTTATTTTTGTCTCCTGTATGGGTTGATATTATACATATTTTATATTGCCGAGTTTTCTCATGATGCTGTTTGTCTTACACTCTGGTTTATTGTACATTCGTGTCCATTTCTAAAATCTCTCCAGTTATCTTAGATGGCTGTGGTGTGTGTAGATTTAAGGTTATCTGCTAGTTCTCCTTTTTTTCCCTTTAGAAGATGATTTGTTGTTAGATGAGAATGTTGGGTCGCCCCTTTGGTATGCAAATTTTGACGCAGACTTCGCAACCATAGGAATAAGTCACTCCTCCTCCATATTTACAGGACGGGTTGATTGTACATTGTCGCCCCTATTTGGAATATTGCATTCTACCGACGCCATTAGAATACTCGACTCTGTCCATCAGCTGTGTCAGATGTACCGGGTCGAGAACTTCCCTTCGACCACTAATGCTTTCTCATTCAGTGGATGCCACCCACTTCACCACCTACTGGACCTATTGGCATATACGAGCCCAGACCCTATTAGAATGCGCCACATTATCTCTTAGCTCTGGCACACGCGACGGCTAAATTGGCCCTTGGTTCCCTTAATACGTCTTCATAAACGTCGTAAGTCCAACACTCGTATGCTCGTCCTCCTGGCCACCTCCTGCTCTGATTTTGTCCCTAAGGAGGTAATGTGCTTAGTATGAGATTTAAGAAGAGCAGCGGCACGTGCCATTACCACTGGAGATTGGAAGGTCGTGTAGTGAGGATATTTGAGGTCTCTGTGGTAAAATTGGATTATTTTTTTCTTTTTTTTTTTGATGTGAAGGAATCACAGAAGCGGGAGGTATATTACTCAAGTTTTTAGTCTGACGTTACAATTTTTAAGTCAGTTGATCCGTAAAGATAAGTAGGATGCTTTTGCTGGAAGCCGGAAAATCTGACGGGGTATGAGATTTCCTCCGACTTACCGCTCCCTTGTTTTCGTCACAGAGAGTGGTAATGAAGTGAATATTTTAGGTTTTTGTTTGCAGCGATATTTGCTGTGTGTTAGGAAGTGACTTGAGTCAAAAATTGATCAGCAGCAATTAATGTTGTACATTCTGGTAGTTGTGGTCGAATGAGTCCATAATGAGCTGGGGTATGAGTTGGGAATCATCATGGATTAGCCGGACTGGAAGTTTAATTTCATTCTCACACAAGCTGATGTTCACAGATACCCACTGTGTGAGGTATGTCTGTCAGAGTGACATTCAATTTGAGGAGCAGTTCAGGTCGAGTTTTACCCGGTCTTCTGTAGCTCTCTACCCGTCATATAAAGAGGGAAATAACGGAAGTCTTGGAGTCACGTCGGAGCAGACATTTTGTCTTGCGTTTCAATTTCTTTACCAGAGCTTTGCTCGTGAAGTTCAGTTTAATGTTTGGGGTGTTAGTATGAGGGGGAAGATAAGCTGAGTCAGAGGGAAGTGGTGAATCCTGCTCTTCGGGTGTTTTATTTCTCTCTCAGCAGAGACGTGAGTGTTTCACGGATTCGTTTATTCCTGGACCGGTAATGATGGTTAAGAGTGAAGGATAATGGTGGCCGTTGTAGCAAAGTTAGGTGAGGGTGGTTGTTTACTGAGGGGAGATTGATGTTTGTAGGCGTTGCAAAGTTTGATGTTGATGTGGATCCACGTGACTGTTGATGATTTGTGTAGTTAACACTGCTTCGTAACGTTTAGTTATATTGATGATTGCGTTTTGACGAGTTTAATGAGCCACAAGAGTGATGGCATGAGTAATAAGAACCAACTGTTGTATTTGTGAGCAACTATACTGGGTGTATAATAAAGGATCTCAATCACTTCAGAAGTAAGTATTTAAGGTATTTTTGTTTTATGAAATGCATCAGTATTTAGTAATAGGAGAATTCTATTGTCGTTCATCATGACCACCATTATCACCAATGTGGCTTTGCAGTTTTCTTTCTGTATTTCTCCGAACTGTAAACCATGAAAGTGTGGAAATTATGCATCGAATCGTTTCTTGTTCTCACTATTATACGGTCATATGTGTTACAACTGAGTCCTGGCGAAGTCTTACACGTGAAAATGTCAAAACAGTTCAAAACAGATTTGTATTACATGGAAAGGTAACGATCGTGTGATACAACGTCGGGAAAACTTCTCGTATAGAGAGAGATGTAGCCGAGGAGGTGGACATGAATGCTGATCCTCCGCTGATGGAAATTAGTGTTCCTTTGTTGAGCTGAAGGTGAAGGGTTGGGAAAACGTCGGCAACAAACGAAGAAATGTCATTGTGACCTCATCACAGAAGGGTTCAGTGAGAGGGTCTGTTATTAGTATGATTTGCCCTCACCTGGATATCTATTCCCCAGTCAGCATTACATGTAATCGCCGTGTTTGTAGCCACAGTTCCATACTTGTGTTTATGGGAGTTTGTTTATGTTTGTATGACTAAGTGAACATCACGTCAGTAATAAGCAAAATGTAAGTTTTCATGGTACTTTTGAGATGGTACCATTTTTGCTTATTTTACGTATGTGTTTTGGTACTGTTAAAAAATCCGTCGACCATGAGTGCCCCCTCGTCAGGCCATAGTTTGTGACTGGCCTTTGTGGTGGGAGGAGAGGGGCGACATGCATAGCGAGGGTGTGCAAGTAGTTTTGAATAAAGTATTACCATTTTCTTTTTTTTCGGTAGTGGGCGTAGCTTGACGTTGACGGCCTTAATGACCCTAGTAGTTGGTTGGCCTAAAGCCCAGCCAACCAACCAGCCAACAGTCCAACATGATGTAGGCTGCATGTTTGTCTCCTGTCAATTACCCTGTAAATAAACAACTAATTGTGGTCTGTGAAGTGATTGGTGCCAGTGTTTTGTTTATGAACTGTTGGTGATATGCGTCTGAAAATGGGTTCATCCAAAGAGTCTACTGAGAGTATGGACGTGCAGAGACTTGGACATTATTCAGGCATCTTTGATTTTCTAAGCCAGCAAACTTATCCTCATAGCTTGGAAGGTAAAGGATACAAAACCAATTTTCGCTGCACGTGTAGGCAATTGTGCACTGACGATGAATTATGCTATCGGTCATCCAATAAAGGTTAGTGCAATTCTTCGATTGTTTACATTCAGAAGTGACGCTCTGAGCTCTTTCGTGTGCATAATGGAACGAATTTTAATTTTAGATGAATTGTTGATTGAGGAAATGATTCTTGTACAATAAATGAGAGCAAATATATTTTTCTCGTAACTGTCATTGAAAGACGATCTTCTGTATTGATAAACAATTTGGGTTTGTTGTGCTTTATAAATTTGCTGGATCATTTTTTGTGTTGTTTTTGAGTGTTTTCACATATTCAGCAGTATTCATACACAGTTAGTAAGGGTAGTACACTTTATTTGTACACTGGTAACTGGGGTAATATAAATATTTCAACGAGAGTGTAATGCGTGGAATCATAACTGGAGGAGTGCAAATTATTCATATGATAAAGACTGAGGAGAAGACATTCTGGTGTAGTTAGTATTCTGGAGTTTGTATATTTGGGGGAGTACATGTCATATGTTACAAAAGCACACATGCGTCTTCTCAAGTCATTCCACATTGCAAAGAAGCCATCGTCTTCATTTTCCAGCTCTTCCAAGACGTACCATCTACTTTCATCAACGTCTGCTAAAACAGTTTACCCATATGGTTTTACAGAGATTCTCTTTCATGAACTGTCTGCACATATCCCTGAAACTAAGGCATGGAGCTGTGGTAAGCATCTTGCTGCTGTTTCTCATACTTTATTTGTGGAGACTGACCACACGAGGATTGACCGTCATGATACTTCATTTCCTAAAACAGAGATGCCGTGTTCTTTTCCTTCCCTTGTCTTTCCCTTATCATATAGCCTTTCCTCCTTTAAGAGTTAGGTATACATACACTTGTAGAGCCCAGATTAGTTTCTTCATTTTTTCTTTTCACCCGAGATGGCAGTGAGTAGGGCATGTTTTATCCTTGTCATATATATATATATATATATATATATATATATATATATATATATCCCTAGGGATAGGGTCGAGAGAGTACTACCTAATATTCCTTGCGCATCGTAGAAGGCGATTTAAAGGGGAGGGAGCGGAGGGCTGGAAATCCTTCTCTCCTGCTTTACCTTTTCAAAAGAAGGAACAGAGAAGGGGGTCACGTAAGGATATTCCCCTCTGAGGCTCAGCCATCTGTTCTTGACGCTGCTTCGCTAACGGGGGAAATGGTTCCATTCGGTGCCATATCCACTCCCAGATATCTAAAACATTTCATTTCCTCCAAGTTTTCTCGATTTAAAAACTCACACCATATTTAACCTGTTTATCAGTCCCGTTGAACCTAATAACCTTGCTCTTACTCACATTTACTCTCAACTTCCTCCTGTCACACACACTTCCAAACTCAGTCACCAACTTCCGCAGTTTCTTACTCGAATCTGCAACCAGTTCTGGATCATCAGCAGACAACAACACACACTTCCGTGTTGCCCTGGTGTGGAGAGAAAGCTATGGTTTCCGTTCATTACATATGACAGCTAGCAAATGGATGTGAGCGAATCAGGCCTTTCTCCTGTTCCTGGCGTTATCTTCCTAACGTTGGAAACGCCGAACAATTATGGAATACTTACCTAAATGCGGTTACAGTGAGGCTGTATCATCTTTAGTGGACAAAGAGAAGTATAATCTCTTTGAGGAACTTCTCAATGCAAAAGAGTTCACCATATTTTTGCTAATGATTGTAGTGCAGCCTTGAAACTGCAGGAACCGTTTAAAAGAGGTAAAAGGTTTTCTCCTTTTTTATCAAAGACTTCCTCTCTTCCACAAACGACCAAATGCACTCATACGCTGACGACTCAACACTCCATTCCTCCACATCTCTCAGTTTTGCTCCTTCATCTCTCACTCGATCGGCATCGCGTCTAGACACAACTTCCTCGGTAAGCTCAGACTTGAACAGGATATCTCAGTGGGGATAAGTTTAATGCCTCCAAGACCCAGTTTCTACCCATCTTTCTATCGAAAATCCGTCACAACTTTCCTCTTTCTCTCGACGGTTCTGTAATTCCACCTCTTGACTCAATGAACATATTTGGTTTATTGTAACATCGACTTTCTTTGAAATCCCACATTACGGAAAAATTTAACTCTACCTCTAAGAAACTGGAAGTCCTGTCTAGATATCGAAATTTCTTTTATTCCGAACATTTGCTCCAGTTATGCAAAGGATTGATCCGTCCTTGTATGGAGTACTGATGTTACATCTGGGGTGGTTCTGACTCTACATCCTTACATGACGGGGTTGAGTCGAAAGCGGTCCAACTTATCAACTGCCCCAGGCTAACTTCCAAACTTGACTCGCTTGCCCTATGCCGCCATGTTCGTTCACTTCCCCTATTCTATAGGTATTACTTTGGTGTTTGCTGCAAAGAGCTGGCTGCTTGTGTGCCCCCACCACTAGCCAGACCACGCATTACTCGGCAAGTTGCTGCATCACTATGATAACTGTGTGGCTTTTGTAGCTCTAGGGTGGGCCGTTTTGATAACTGTTTCTTTCCCTACACCTCGAAGTTTTGGAACTGTTTAATCTCTCATGTCTTTTTCAATAACTATGACTTGGCAGATTTTAAAAGACTTTTCTTTTTTGCTTCAGAACTTGTAGGTTCATTTCCTTGTCTCTTCTTTATCCCTTTCATTAACCTCTCTGTATTTCAGTTAAAGCCCGGCCTTGACGTGGGCTTTTGTCCGTGACTCGATCCTCCAATATATATGTATATATATATACATGACACGAAATAGTGCATAAGAACGCGCACTACTATATAACATGTGAATCTCGAACAGCCAGGATTTGAACCTGGGTCCATAGCGTGGCAGGC
>JAYMFT010020060.1:0-16463 GCA_038088735.1 Panulirus argus
TAAATTCCAGATTGATGTGGGTAAAACTGAAAGTGGATGGTGAGAGATGGGTGATCATTGGTGCTTATGCACCTGGTAATGAGAAGAAAGATCATGACAGGCAAGTGTTTTAGGAGCAGCTGAGTGAGTGTGTCAGCAGTTCTGGTGCAAGAGACCAGGTATTTATGATGAGCGATTTGAATGCAAAGGTGCATAATGTGGCACTTGAGGGTTTAATTGGTATGCATGAGATATTCAGTGTTGTGAATGGAAATGGTGAAGAGATTGTGGATTTGTGTGCTGAAAAAAGACTGGTGATTGGGAATACCTGGTTTAAACAGAGATATACACATGTATATGTATGTGAGAAGGAGAGATGGTCAAAGGGCATTATTTGATTCTGTATTAATTGATAGGTGAGTAAAAGAGAGACTTTTGGATGTAAATGTGCTGAGTAGGGCAGCTGATGGGATATCTGATCACTAGCTTGTGGAGGCAAAGGTGAAGATTTATAGTTTTCAAAAAAGAAGAGAGAAGGTTGGGGAAAAGAGAATGATGAGTGTAAGTGAGCTTGGAAAGGAAACTTCTTTGAAGAAATACCAGGAGAGATTGAGTGTAGAATGGCAAAAGGTGAGAGCAAATGAAGTGAGGGGAATGGGTGAAGAACGGGATGTATTTAGGGAAGTACTGATGACATGTGCATGAGATGCATGTAGTGTGAGAAAAGGGGTAGTTAGGCAGATTAGAGAAGGTAGTGAGTGAAGTAATGTTATTAGTGAAAGAGAAGAGAGAGGCATTTGAATGATACTTACAAGGAAGGAGTGCAAATACGGGGAGATGTATAAGAGAAAGTGACAGGAGGTCAAGAGGAAGGTGTAATGGTTGAAAAATAGTTAGGGTAAGAGGGTATTATTAAACTTAAGGAAGAATAAAAATATATTTTGGCAGATATGCCTACTAGTTATGATATGAACCTGTACTTACTAGCTTTCCTAAAGTTCTCCTCTCCTCTCCTTAAGGATGAATAAAAATATATTTTGGAAGATATGCCTACTAGTTATGATATGAACCAGTACTTACTAGTTTTCCTAAAGCTCTCCTCTCCTCTCCTCTCCTTAAGGAAGAATAAAAATATATTTTGGAAGATATGCCAACTAGTTATGATATGAACCTGTACTTACTAGTTTTCCTAAAGCTCTCCTCTCTCTCTCTCTCTCTCCCTCCCTCCAGATCAGTCTCCCTGACACCGACATACATCGTATGTACATATAATAATAAATAATAAGAAGAAGCAAGAAACAACTGAAATAGGATTCAATTCACCCCAGAAAGACTAAAGAACTTCACTATAAGAACAGGCAAGTGTGATTTAGCTCAAACTCAACTATTTTGCTGTAACTTCGATATTAGGTAAGTAGCAAGATGCTTTTTATATATTTATAACAAGGTGAGCAGTAGAGCGCCATGGTTCTTGCGGCATTCCGAGCGCCACCGCCGGCCTGTAAAAGACACGAGGGCGGTAACTGAGGTCAAGCGGACTGGCCAAAGTCCGCAAGGCCTGCTTTTGGGCCAGTGCGCACCCTTATCCGCGGTCGGTCTCCAAGGTAAGAAGCCTCTGGTCGATAGATTAATGTAGGTAAGGAAAGTCGGCAAGTTAGATCTGTAACTTCGGGACAAGGATTGGCTCTGAAGGTCGGGCCAGTATATATTTATAAGACGGTGAGCTGTAGAGCGCTGCGGTTCTTGCGGCGTCCCGAGCGCCACCACCGACTCATGAAAGACGCGAGGAAATTAACTGAGGTTGAGCGGACTGGTAAAAGTCCGCGAAGCCTACTTTCAGGCCAGTGCATATCCTTATCCGCAGCCGGTCTCCGAGGTAAGAAGCCTCTGGTCGATAGATTAATGTAGGTAAGGGAAGTCGGCAAATTAGATCCATAACTCAGGACAAGGATTGGCTCTGAGGCTTCTTACTGTTGAAGTTGATTCCCAGTCTGAGTTCGAGGTGCTAACTTTTCCTGTCCAGATTTTCGACATCGATTGTGTCGTGAAAAGAATGACCACCGACCAAGAAAAGGTGAAGGCTATACTCGGATGAGGAGGTCAACGTATTAAGGATCTTCGCAGAACTCTTCACGTGGATATAAACATATATGCACAAACTGAGAGGTTTATGGCAAGTGAGGTATATCATATCCTGGAAATTGCCGGTTCCCCATCTGCTGTACACCACACCAAGAAAAGAACTCTCACTCATGTTGGGCATGACTCTTGTAGACATCCTTGAACATGATGTAACCAGAAAAGCCGTGAAACCAAAGGTCAAGAAAACTAGAAAACACGAAAGAATCTGTTAAGAAGACTCAACCAGATTCCATTGCTAAGCCCATCCAGAGTGACTGTGTGAATTGAGTGACTACAAATGCCATGGGGTGATAGAAGGCGTCCGCCATAAAGAGCTTTAGGAAAACTAGTAATTACAGGTTCATATTATAACTAGAAGGCATAACTTCAGTTGGAGACCTGATAAGCATAACTTCACTGTAGGAAATACTATCGGCATTTCCTCACTATAACAGCTACTGGGTATAATTACCACAGGAGAACTAGTAGGTATACATATACAACTAAAACTAATAGGCAGAATATCATTATAGGAGAACTGAAAGTATATCTTTATGACGGATACTATTAGGTAAAGCTTAACTATACGAAAATTAGTAATCATAAGTTCACTAAGATAAGTAACTGGTAGAACAAGAATATCTTCAGACAACTTGTAGCTATATATTCACTACGAGAACAGGTAGGCATATCTTGGCTATAGAACTAGCAGGATTAACTTGTCTATACGAAACAAAAAATAAAGGCTTATCTTCCCTACAAGAACTTGTAAGTGTAAGTATAACTTCACTACTATGAACTAGTTGGACTAGCTTATCTGTGAGAGAACTATACGGTTAATCTTCACTACAAAAGTTTATAAGTATAACTTACTACTGTAGAACTAGTAGCTTGCTCTCTCTCTCTCTCTCTCTCTCTCCTCTCTCTCTCTCTCTCTCTCTCCTCTCTTTCTCCCTCCCTCCCTCTCTCCAGATCAGTCTCCCTGACACCGACATACATACAATAATAAGAAGAAGCAAGAAACAATTGAAATAGGATTCAATTTACCCCAGAAAGACTAAAGTTGCTCCCCTGCATATCACATTGCTCCAATTCACTTTATCCTGTGCATATCTTTCATCCCCCTGCATGTGCAGGCCCTGAGGACTCAAAATCTTTTTCACTCCATCCCCCATCTTCAATATGGTCTCCCCGTTCTCCTTATCTCCACTACCTGTAAACCTCTCCTCACTCATTCTCTCTATATGTCCAAACCATTTCAGTAAATCCTCTTCAGTTCTCTGAAGCATACTTTTTTTATGATCACAACTCTCTTTTACCCTTCAAATACTTACCCAATCAAATCATTCACACAACATATTGTCACCAAACATTTTGTTTCCAATAAATCCAACCTCCTCTACACATTCTCTTCTGGAGCCTATGCCTTGCATCCATACAACGTTGTTGGGACTACTCTACCATTAAACATACCCATTTTTGCCCTTCCAGATAATTCCTCTTCCCACACATTTCTCAATGCTTCCAGAGCCTTTGTCCTCTCACCATCTCATGACTCATTTCTTTTTCCATGGTTCCATTCACTGTCATGTCCACTTCCTCGTATCGAAAACAATTTCCTTCCTACAAATCTACTGCACTCAAACTAACACCTCAACTAACTTGTCCCTCAGCACTGCTATCTATCTGTCTATATATATCTCTGACACCCATCCTCATCAAGGGAGTGGCCAAGGAAAAAGTCTCCACTCATTCCTGTCCTTATGTGCCTGCCTCGCATACACCGTTCCAAGCATTCTTCTTCCACTTCTCCCCCTCCACTCTATATCCTAAACCTAATAACCTTTCTTTTATTCACATTTACTATCAATTTCCTCCTTTCACACAACTCAATCAGACACCAATTTCTGCAGTTTATCAGCCACATCTGCCACCAGTGCTAAGTGACTACAGTAGCTGGAGTGACTACAGCAGTGTTTCTGAGTAGTTTTATCACATCATCCTTAAGCATACATTACATATATATCTTCTGCATGCATTAAGTGTGACAATCATTTTTCTGTCAAGTACATGCCTACAGGTATCTTGACGATGTTAGCCTTATAAGTTTTATGTGAAATCTACGAAAAATAAAAAGAGATGGATCTGCTAAAAAAAAAACAGTCTTGATGACCTAATGAACAGGCAGACTGGTCTGTCATGTTAAAGTAGCATTTGATGTATGTAAAGGTACCTGACACTTCATAATCCACTTTATACCCTACAGCTGTAATTTTCATTGCACACCTTCAAACATAAATTGGAAGAGGAGATCTATGGTAACAATTCAACTGGTAAGGATCTTCCAAGTTGAGAAAAGCTCAGCATGAGACACATGGTCACTCTTCTTGAATATTACTGAAAAGCTTGCTAGTCCATAGAAATGATATGCTTGCAAAGAAATAAGCTCTAATTCACATTATGGTTCTACAGGATGGGTGTATAGATAACATGAATTAGATTGTTCTGCAGGAAGTGTATGTAAATAAAGATTAATGTGCATGCAAAGGTGTGTGCTTTACGTAGTAGCTGGAAATCATAATATCACCAATTACCAAATATATTAACATCAATGCTCTATGCACCTAGTTTGTATGGATGTCAGGGAAACAACAGCATTAGATAACTTTTAGACAGAAAAAAGAAGAAAGTACCAAACCACAGTATGATTTCCACAAAACACATGAACTACACATCTATGTAAAGCACTAGTAGCAAACAAAATGCATAAGGAACAATCAACTTGTACAATGTTATACAATAAGAATGATAAAATTACCTAATCTATCGATCTATCTATTTCTCTGACACCTGTTCCCTTTGGGTACTCCCACAAGAGGGTGGCCATGGCAAAAGTCTCCATAACTGGTTTATTCCAGTGCTGCTTTTTAGCCTTTACTGCCTCAACCTTAACAAGCCAATTGCCAAAGGGCTAACTACTTCTACCTACTGTGTGTAAATAATGTTCCAACCTATTACTTCTATCTAAAGCTCCCACCTATTGTTCCTACCAACAACTTCTTAATGCTCCTGCAAAATGTTCCTAGACACTACTTCTATTTATTGCTCCTACCATTTTGCCAAAAGGCAGCACAAGTGCATGGTGCTCACTGCAGATAAAATTTAGAGTTACAAAAGAGCTGTGTAAATTAAGTGTTGTCAAGTGTTAAGTGTGACAAGGAGAGACTGTATGTTTGTGGACAAAATGCCACAGTCCATGTGTGAGAGAAGTAAAAAGAATACAGATACTTTGGTGAGAGGAGTACAACTTGACAACTACTGAAGTGCTGGCTCACTACACAGTCATGACTAATTCTCGTATACCTGGTTGTTGGCTCCCTACCAAATACTACCGATCAAAACCTAATATATCTTACAAAATTATTCAGCTCTGAACAAAAATACAAATTACCATGATACATACCGAGTGTTTTGGCATCAAGGTTGTTGTCCTCAGAATGATTCAACAGTTCTTTTAAAAAAGCCATCAAGTAAGTGAATACATTGCGGTGATAATCAGGCAACTTGTATATGATCTGAAATCCAATGTACATTATATTCTCCTGCATAAATTAAAGATATTTCTATTTCCAATAAATTAAAGATATTTCTATTTCCAATAAAAGTTTAAATACGCTTCCCAGTTAAAAGAAAACTTCATGAGAGACATTCAATAGGTTTATCAAAAGATACTGCTGCAGCCGAAATGTTCAGCACTGTTGCAAAGCTAATTGGTTCATCATGCTGCCAAATGGAGAGTACAGAAAAATAAGTTTCTTCTCAAGATTATGTACATAAAGTAACATAATAATGAATCAAAGAATTTATCAATACCTCTTTGCATAGAGAAAAGTTTGGTGTGGCATCCAATGCAGCTTGGTACAGGTTGTAAGGGATGACAGGCTCAGGTAATGCCTCTAAGAAGAGCAACAAAGCTTCTGCTACAGAATGAACACTTCCTGGTAAAAGGCCATTGGGCACACCTTCATCCAAGCAAGTTCTGAGGATGCATCAATACTCTGAATCACTTAAAGTTAAGGACAGAAAAGTATCAAGGAAAGAGAAAGTAGAAAAAAGTTTGATTATAAATATAGTATGGTAAAATAACTTGGCTACAACATCATTAGATTGACTGGGAAGTATACATCCCTCGACTTCACCTACACCACACAAAATAACTATAACAAGATCAATGAATAAAAATGTTCTTTCTAAGGGCATCGCCTTCCTCTACTAAATGAACAATAAGTTACTGTCAAAACCAAAAGTGGGAGGACTGGATCTAACATTAGTAAAGTGAAAGCAGCTGCATTCAATATGCTATAACATTTATTCTTCAGTTTTTAACTGTTGTATACCTCTGAAATATTCTTTTCTTTAAATGAGTTTCATAAACGTGCCCAAGATTTTACTCAAATATGCCTGGTCTTTAAGAAATCTCTATGCCTTATAATCATGTTGCTTTCTTGTTGATTGTCCTAAAGGTAGAATTTGACCTCACAATTTTAATGAGCATGAAAAATATGATCTCTATAAAAAATTTTAAGGAAATCTATTTTTGAAATAAAATTGTAAAACATGCAGGTTCAAAGTATTATTCATGTCAAAATATTTTGCTTCAAATTTAGAAAATGTTATATTGAAAGGCTTCCTTATCTCAAGCAAAAATGGAAAATATTTTATAATGCTTTCATAGCCTGACAGATAGCTAATATTTCTGAGTTAGGAAGCCAAGATCCTCTCCTCAGGGATTTCAACATTCACCATAGGAAATGGTTGAAATACCCCCAAATGAAGAGTAGAGGGATTGAAGCCGTCACATTCTCCATTCTCAATGATTTACAGCAAATTATCTCCCATCCTACCCATAAACCTGACCATTGTGACCACTCTCCTAATACCCTGGATTTGTTTTTCACCTCTAGTCCATCCCGTTGTAAATACACAATCTTGCAATCAATTAGTACATCTGATCATACTCTCATAAATGTATCTATTCTAATGGCACCTTCCCCTCCAGTAGCCCCTTGGGAGCATAAATACTGGCACCTCCAGAAAGCTAACTGGAATAACTTACGTAACTTCTTTTCTGGCTTTCCTTGGGTAAACTACTGTCTCTTATGTGGAGATGCTTTTCTCTCCCCTAAATGACAGCAGATGTTATTCTTACAGGAATGAAAGAATTTATCCCCTCTTCCTTTAAGATGACTTTATCCAATCCATGGTTCAACCATTTCTGTTCAGAGGCCATTCAGACTACGAATCATGCATATCAGGCTTGGAAAAACTCTCCTTCCTCTGGCTCCCATTCAGCTTTTATCACTGCCCATAATCACTACAAGCACATTATCTGTAAGGCGAAGCGTTCCTTTATTTAAAGGAAGCGCGATAACCTCTCCTCGTCAACCACTGATAGGTTTCTCTGGTCTTTAGTTAAGGGCATCTCTAACAACTTCTGTCGCTCTACCTTTCCTTTGCTTTTCCAATCTGACAATACTATAGCTGTCTCTCCCACTGACAAAGCAACTCTCTTTGGTTCCCATTCCTCCTCTAACTTCACCTTGGATGACTAACATTCCTTCACCCCCTGATGCTTCTCTTACTAATCCTGTGCTTCTTCCCATAATTTCTTTTCAGACTGTCTAAAAAGTGCATTTATCTCTGGACAAAAGCAAGGCTTATGGTCCTGATGGCATACATCCCCATATACTGAGAGAGCTTGACCCTGAACTTGCACCTGTGCTTGCTCGTTTGTTCAGTTTCTGCTTAAAAACCATAATTTTTCCTTCTACTTGAAAACACACTCTGATACATCCCATCCCTAAGAAGGGTGGCCATTCTGACCCCTCTAAATATCATCCTACTGCCTTGACATCTACCATTTCCAAAGTCTTTGAATCCCTCCTCAACTCCCATATCCTTAAACACCTTGAAAATCACAGTCTTCTCTGTGGTAACCAGGACAGCGTCCATGAGGCGAAATCCACTGGTGATATTCTTTCCTGTTTTACTAAAGTCCCTGAAAGATTTTGGGGAGTCATGTGTAGTTGTTCTTGACATATCTAGGGCCTCTGACATGGTGTGGCATTGGGGTCTCATCTCTCAGCTCTCTTTTGGCTTCCCTTTCTCACTTCGCTCCTTCATATCTAGCTTCCTCTCCAGCCGATCTATCTCTGTTGTTGTTGATGGATCAGCCTCACCCCTTTTCTCCATCAACAGCAGTGTCCCTCATGGTTCTGTCTTGTTCCCTACACTTTTACTCCTTTACTTCAACCATTTCCTCTCATCCATAAATAATCCAATGCACTCATATGGTGACTACTCAACAATGCATTCATCCAAATCCTTCAGTCCTGCTCCCTCTTCTCTCACTTGATCTGCATCTTGTCTTGACACAGTTCCTCAATGAACTCAGATTTGGACAGGATATCTCAGTGGGGTACACAAAATCTAGTTGGAAGTTTAATGCCTCCAAGACCCAATTTCTACCAATCACTCTATCAAAAACTCCTCACAACTCTTGCTTCTCCTTTGATGGTTCTGTAATTCCACCTCTTGACTCAATAACCATACTTGGTATTACTGAAACATCCACTCTTTCTTGGAAACCCCACATTACAGGAATAGCTAAGTCTGCCTCTAAGAAGCTGGATGTCCTATTTAGATGTTGAAACTTCTCTTCTGAACAGTTGCCCTGTTTATACAACGGATTAATTCATCCTTGTATGAAAGCAGTCTGACTTATAAACTGTGCCAGGCTAACTTCCAAACTTGACCCTCTTGTCTTACGCCACAAAGTTGGTTCACTTTCCCTCTTCTATGGGTATTACTTTAGTCTTTGCTCTCGAGAGCTGGCTGCTTGTGTGCCCCTACCATTAGCTAGACCATGCAATACTTGGCAAGCTGCTGCATCACATTATCATTGTGTGGCCATCAGCAACTCAAAGGTGTGTCGTTTTGATACTTGCTGTTTTCCCTACACATCAATGCTTTGAAAATCCCTATCTTCTCATGTCTTTCCCAAAACTATGATCAGGCATATTTCAAAAGACAGGTCTTTCACGTTCTCAAAAAAAATTCATAACTACTTTCCCTTGTCTTTTCTTTTTCTGTTTAATAATTCTCTCTTTACTTCAATTAAGGAAGGGCCTTGATATGGATTTTCTTCTGTGACTGGAGCCTTCAGTGTGAAAAAAAAAAAGAAATAATACATATCTATTTATTCTAATCTAAATAATATCAGATCAAAACTTAGAACCCAAAATCGTCTTTATAATGAAAAACTTGACTTATGCAAAAGGATATTTTTCAGGACAAAATAATATAATGAAAGGCTTCTTATCTGAAAAAATCTGCTCAGCAGATAGCCAACATTTATGAATTACAAATAATTATGAATAATTATGAGAGATATTAGATATCTAGATATTCCAAAGCTTAATCACTAATCCTTATTGTGCCAAAGGAAAATTCAGATCCCAAAATCTTATTCACCATGAAAAATATGACCTATAATATGAATACAAATAATATCTATTTATAAAAAAAAAAAGGTAAAATATGCAGGTAATAATTCAGGGTATATTTCCAGCGAAAAATCTATTTGTTTCAAAACTGGAATATATCATTAGAAAAGGTTTCTTTATCATATAAAGGTTGCCAATCAAAAATCAGGCAACCTTGGGACCTCATGGCTGCCAGATTTTCAAATTTTCCGGAAAACTGATTGATTGCCTCCTGACTCTATATATGTTGTATATATTGTAACAGAAAATGATTACAGTACTTTAAAGAAAGAAACTTAAACATTAAATGAAAAGTAAATGAACTTTTAGTTTTGAACAACTAAATAAAATGGTTTGGGTGCATTAAAATGATACAGTACTCTACTGGTAACATGCTAGACTTACAGCACAGTTCTGAAGAATTTTCAAATAGTACAGTACACAGTAGAAAAAGTTAAATACAGGTAGCAGGTGGGATGTCAAGATCATCATCTTCATCACTAACTGGAACAACAGCATCCTTTAAAGCTTTGAAACCCGGGAATTTTTAAACTGTGCTCACCATGCAGGTACAGGCCACACCGAGATTCATGCCAGAGAGCTGATGGAACCGGAATAACGATTGCTGGATTTCTGATTGACAACCTGTATAATAACCTAATTTACTGCATTTTTAGCCTGGACATGGCAAATAATATAATATTCTAAATTATTATGTGATATTACAACCAAATTTTCAAAACATAATTAATGACTTTCATTATACCATAGACAGATTTTGACCTCAAAATCTTGCTGAGCATGAAAAATATGACCTCTAAAAACATCTTAACCCGTGAATACATAATGCAGTGCCAAAACATTCAATATCTTTCATTTGGGTGCTTGAAACTGAATCGCACCTTGTGACTTTTCGTAATTTATAGTTCTCTTTCAGTGAATGTCTTTGTAACTCTCGATGATTTTGACTTGGTGTGTTATGGACCAATCAACCATCAATGCAGGACTGGGGTCAAATTGACCCTATGATATCTATCTGAAATATACGAGCATTATCTTTTACATGCGAGCAGTACAAAATATATAATTGTCTTAATAATGAAGGACTATAGTATTTTAACAGAAATGCTCTAGTAAACAAAATATTTATGTACACAATAAATAAATCTGTTTTATTCCAAAACATTAAATGTATTGAATATCCAGAACAATTCGCTATTGAACATGTTCAATAAGCAAGTGCTTAGGTCTCACTGCAAGGGTAGCGTCAGTACCACAGTAACTTCTGGCAGTTTCACGTCATGTTGCTGTACGTCTAATATGTCTTGCCAGAAAAATTTGAATGACAAGAAATTAGGGATTTATGAGCAACTAGTAACATACACAAAGAATTGGATGATATAAATGATGACAAGTTTATACCTCCTCCTAGAGACACTTCAGTTGACAGTTCTGATACAGATGACAATATTATTGGCCATGATTGTCAAACAGATGTTACTGCTACAATCTCACATGCTGCCAGAAGAGATGACGAGTTTATGTATGCACCGTCAGGAGACAAGTGGTGTTAGACAGCTCCATCCACACAAGGTCTTATGGCTTCAATGAATGTTTTGACAATACGCACTGGAATTACTTCATATGCTGCTAGTAGAATAGTCAAGCCCCATCTTCCGCTTTTGACCTAATCTTCGACAACAATATGATGACTACTATTATGAATGAAACAAACAGGCAAGGAAAATGGACAAACAAAGACTGGAAACTATTGACACTTGATGAACTTCATGCTTGTGCAGGCTTGTGTATTCAAAGATGAGTCTACAAAAGCAAAAATCAAGCAGTTAGGCAATTATGGAATCCCTCATTTGGCCCTCCTACATTTTCCAAAACCATGGCAGTCAACAGATTTGAAGAGATTTGCAGAGCATCAAGTTTTGATAACCCAGCTACATGAAACAGTCTAGGGATAAACTCGCTGTTGTTCACTTGCAGTTAAATGGATTTGTAGACAATTCTCAATGATGCTACCAACATAGTGAGTGTGTTACTGTTGATGAGCAATTGTATCTGCATAGGGGATGTTGTAGGTACATTAAGTACATGCCATCAAAACCTACCAAATACGGACTAAAATTCTGGGTTTTGGTGGATGCTGACACATATTACATATCAAATATTGAAATGTATACAGGTAAAGATGAGAGCACTCATGAATCAAGAATGCATGTTGTTCTAAAGCTCACAACTCACTTGCATGGAACAGGAAGAAATGTTATCTCTGACAATTCTTTCACCAGCTTGAAATTAGCTAGAGAGCTTGCATCACAAAAAATGTCATTTGTAAGAATTATTCGTGGTAACAGAAGGGAAGTACCAAAGAAACTGTAGGAAGTAAAGCAGAAATTGCTTGAAAATGTTTTTGCCTATAATGAAGAAGGGGTACAAATTGTGTCGTAGGAGGTCAAGAAAAATAAGAATGTGTTTTTACTGTCAAGCCAGCACAAAGATAAGAAATTAAGTGATTGTAACAAAAAGAAATTGTAAGTGATACTGTACTATAATTCAACTAAAGGAGGTGTTGACTGTGTAGATGAAAGAGTTGGTATGCAAAGAGTCAAATACATGAATAAGAGATGGCATGTTCCTGTTTGGTGTAATTTGGTTGATCTGGCATACTAAAATGCATTTGTTCTTTATACATATGCGTTTCAGATCATCACAGGGGTAAGAGCCAAAGGAGACGACTTTTTCTTTCTGAACTGGGCAAATCTAAGTACACTACCTGGTGCACTTTCACATTCTTTGGTCAGATTACCTAATCACCAACACCACAGCAGCTGAAACTGCCCCAAACCATTAGAGAAGGAAGGAGTTTTACAGTTTTTTATGTGTACTGTGGCAGGTGCAGATCAGAGTGGGGTGGCCTGAACACCTTCCCTCTGGTGTTTCCAGTCACAGCAAATGTCGACTCGACACTCCATAACATGGTTCTCCATGTTTACTGATCCCAAACACCATATTTCTTGCAAAATTTCACTTATTTACCCTTCAGTACAGGTTTACATCTAAACAAAAACTTTGAAATCCCAAGTCATTGAGAAGTAACCTTTGAATAATCTTTGGCGAGATATATTCAAGTAAGGGTTCTCTTTGTTTACTGATACCAAACACTATTTTTGCAATATTTCACCCATTTATCCTTCAGCACAGGTTTACGTCAGAGCAAAAACTATGAAATCCCAAGACATTATGAAGTAACCCTTTGAACACTCCTAAGAGAGATTCATTTGAGTAAGTTGGGGATCTTCTACTTGATTTTATGTGCTGTCAGTGATGGTCAGGCCTAAACTTTTCTTGCAATTGTTCTATGGTTTCTAGGAAACATTATTCTTGGCCTTCCAGACTTGTGAAGACGAGATGGTAAAAAGGACTCCTCTAATTCCTTCAACAGCTTCACCAACCTTTGGACACTGTGCTGGCACACACCTCTTTTTGCTTAGCGATATATTTCAAATTATGCTCTGCTTTGCATAAAGCTGTCACTGTAGTAATGTCCTCCTTCGTTGTAACTCTCCAGGGTATAATGGGACAGCACAAGAGCTACAAAATGGCAGACAAATATGGGGGAAAAAATACTTAACACATATACAAACAAAATATGCATGAACCTCATGGTTGCTAGACATAAACTGATGTTTATGGTGCATTATTACATTATTCCTAAATATATAATTAGTGAGGCTGATACATGACTTAACATGTAACATTTCCTAGGGTCTCTATAAGAGACAGGAAACAATTTTCAATATCAGTTGAGATGATGGCCCTCTCATGATTTAAATTTTGGTGCAGATGGTACACTCGCTCCAAAAACTATCGGTGCAAGTTATGATCGACAATTTCGAATTCATTCGTGAGCGTTGTGATTTTTCGGGAATGTTGGTAAGTGAAATGTTATTACGCCTCTCTCCACTTGGTAATGTTGCCATCTGCCTGATAACCATTTATCTCTCACTCTCATTTGGGTCACTAACATAACTAATATTATCAAATCAACTGTAGATTATGCAGACATGATGAAAATGATCAATATATTGGTGCTTCTATATAGTCATTCGAAACATGTTTCAATGACTCTCGAAATATAGCTCTATATACAGGGTGTTTTAAAACAACCCCTACGGACTATTCATGTGATATTTATGTGATACTATTAGGTAAGTAAAATCATTATGACGAAAAAATAACACTATGGCTCAGCAGATGATTAAAAGTAAGTGATACGGAGCTTTGAGATCATATAGTGATTATTGACCTCTATTGGTTACAATTATACGATCCCGAAGCTCCAAAAAGAAAAACTCGAACTGAGACGAAGATGATAAGAGTATTAGATAATTATGTCAAGGTGTGGCTTAATAAGGCATATCATGAGCATTATAAAAATGTATGCACATAGACACTAATGTCTCTATTCATCAGAATTATGTTATTGTTCATCAAAATAGCACAGGGAGATAATTTATATGGAGGGTAAAGTGGAGGAGGAGGAGGAAAGGGATGAGAGAAAAGAGGTGGAGGGGAGGAAGGGAAGGGAGGAAAGAGGTGGGGAGGTGGGGACATCAGCCCACGTTCAGATTATAGCTCCTGCTTGGGTGTTCCTAATAATATTATTTAATGCACTTTAATTCATTAAGAGTAAACAATTTTGCATTTTTACCCTAAATGATCTAATTTAGTTTTTCATTTTCATTGTTTTAAAACACCCTGTATAAGCGCTGGCATCTCAGCAGGATTACAGGGCTGCCAACATAAGGCTGAAACAACTCTCCTTTCACAATACTTCTCGTCACTGGTCTCAAAATGTTTAACCGAAAGTATGCACCAATACTTTTTGGAGCAAGTGTACATGAGAGACTGATATCCTCGTAGTTGGTGGTCCTATGGCAGTGAGGAGTTTAGTGCAGTATCTGTTCATGGTGAGTTTAGGATAATCTCCCTGTCTATTACAGAACAGTACAGTACAGTGTATTGATCTTCTTATGATACACTGATTCAGTGCAAAAAATTAATAGCTAGATGAGTGCATGCCTTAACTGGAGTCACTTTTAGCACAGAATTTTGATGTTTTCTCCTAATGGAGGATGTACCAACATCATATTCAGTACATATGTTATTTAGTGAAGCCCTTTCATCAAGCTTCTGTATAGCTGCTACTTTCTTTAGGGCTTAACTCATCATAAGAGAGCAGTCTCCTCTTGGAATCTACAAAGAGGGTTCAGAACATTATAACTTGTCTGGATAGGGATGGTCACGGGGAAAATCAACATGTTCAACTCACAATGATACTGCCAGGAAAAATCAGTGTGTTCAACTGATAATTGACACTGCCCCTGCGAGTATACCATACCTGATAGAGGCTTCACAGCTAGCTCCATTGATACAGAACTACAGTTCTTTACTCAATAAAACTCTTTGTATATGCTAATTTTTTTGTCTTAAGTAATGTTTTACCTACTGTTTTATCACACTTTGCAGCAAATTACATGAACCATAAGTGAAAGGCATAAAGAAATGTACACACAAAACAAGTCACAAACGTTAGGTGCATGATCTCACTGTTACAACAGCTGACTGCAAATGAGATCCTAATTTGCTTTCCTCGAATTGAAATCTACAATCCTTTAAGTTCTTTACGCTGATATTCCACACTCTTTGTCCTTCATTCATCACTGTTTTCTGGAAGATTTAGTTTTTCCTTTAAATTTTTTTCCTCCAACTTTCTTCACCATAGTGTACCCTTGTTTCCACACCCTACACATGATGAACAATACGTTTCCCTAAAAGTCTCCTGTAAAGCAGTCTTAAACTGCTTCCACATCATGATCACCAACCTTGAATACTTTCAGATCCTCTCAGCTTTCCTTCTAATGCAGCACCAGTTAGTATGCTTAACCCTTTCATTTCACAAAATTTTCACTCATGTCCTATTAATTTTTCATTCCAATTTCTAACTGCATTACATTAAAAACAAAGCTCTCACCTACACTACTTGAGACAACTTCTCCTTCAAAAACTGTACTAAACCCTTAAAACAAAAAGTTGTTACTGTGGTCTGATTTGGGTCCATTACAGCAAACAAATCCAGTATATTACCTGATTTCAACAATTTCCTTCTGAAGACCTGGGGAAGTAAAGAGTCCTTCAACCTGCAAGGCATGTGAATGGAGGTGATCCACCAGATACCAAAGTTCTTTTGGTACAGCATAAGGCATCTCACTCAAGTCCTTTGGATGTTTACTTTCCTGCATGAGGAGGTATAGGCATTAAGAATTGTGGGGAAAATCATATCAAAGAAGATGATTCATTATAAGTGAGAAGAATAAATTTAGAAGCCTCAGTGAAAATGACATATCCAGAATACATCTATGCTTAATTGAAATACCTGTAAATTGCAAACTGTATAACACTGTACCAGACATACATATAATCCAAGAAAAAATTCCTGATAAAGCATATACTATTATCATATCTATTTTATTGATTTATAATGACCCAATGACCAATATGTATGGAGAAGTCCTGCTGTTATTCTGAACCTTTCTATAGGTTTCTGTAGCTCAAGGCTTCACTACTTCAAGTAATAGGGAAATATAGACTCCTTTAGAGAAAAAGAAGTATTTTATAAGACTATATACCCAATGATAAAGCCTCACAAAGGTTAATTCACTTGCAATGAAGAGGTGGATTGTCTCCATGAAACTAGTAGTGCCACATGTATAGATAAACTGCAAGTTAAATAAAACTCTAAGA